>JANZLH020391748.1:0-11329 GCA_026770325.2 Erythroxylum fimbriatum
GATGAGGCATCACTTTCCATATCTGCTACTATACCATCTACCACCCTTATACCGACAGAGATATTAGGGGTAAACGATGCGGATGAAAGAGACGACCTCTAGCTTGGAGCTGAGGGAGCTGATAGAAGAACTTACGTCACAATTGTCAATAATCTATAAGTGAAAATACATAAAACACCATATGTTTATAACTAAGTTATAGGTTTAAATTTAAAAAATGGTATAAAATTAATTGTTTTAATATTAGGTTGATTCCGTCTGGACCATACTTAAGAAACATGACATCCAAATTCAATGAGAAGATTGATGTTGAGGGTTATATATGAAAGAATATCTCTCAGGCTACAAAGGAATTTTACTATCAGGAGTTTGATGGACAAAAAATTATTTTTTGTTTTTAATTTATTTTTATACATTTATTATATAAATATTATTACATTATAAATACTTATCGTATGTTTTTTCTTTTATTTCAGAAAGAATATTTTTGGGATTATGAATTTGACGCTGTCATTTATAAAGTATAAGAGAGACGAGCACGTACACGTTATCGAAACTTTTTTGGTGCGATACACAAGATTGGTGTACTACCGCCTTATATTTCTGAACAAATATGGAGTCGTTGGCAACAATATTGGACATCACCCAAGGTAATGTTCATTTTAGAGTGTAATTCTACCAACAGATGTGGAGGACCGGGAGCAAAGAGTCTTCCTGTACATACTGGAGGATCTATTAGCCACCACAAATATGCAAAGAGACTTGTAAGTATCTACAGTTTACATTTATATTCTGATTTTTTTTACTTTGGTGTATCTACACTTTACATTGATGTGTGAATTTTGGAATGATAATGTTATAAATGTTTAATGCCATATATGGATGTGTTGTTAAGTTATTTTCTTTGTTCAACATAGAGTAAATATCATAAAATAGAAGAAATTCTGCCGAAATTTTTATAAATTGTAGTTCACTTATAACATTTTATTCTAATGCAGGAAAAGTCTATAGGCATGAAGCCTACATCCTGTCAACTCTTTTTGCACACTCACACTGAGAAGCATGATAGTGTGACCTTTGTCAACACCCGATGTAGAGAACTAAATGCATGTGAAATTTATGCTTTAATATTAATGCCTACTAATTATCACTTACTAACATAAACATTGCCTTATGATAGGAAAAAATACAAGAAAACATTCAAGGACAATCTCAGCAGATGAGACTCAAACCTATCTTCATGCAGTGGTGGTAGGGACCGTCGTGGAAGGATATTTGGCTTAGGTTCATTTACGAACACATGTTATTCGCAATCCTCCACATCCAGTATAGCAACATCTAGTTGGTGGTCCACACCCAATGAAGTCCATGAGCTTTGGAGCACAGTATAGACATTGGCAAGTCAGTTGCAACAGTCGATGGAGTACATAGCTCAGCTTTGTAATGAGGTGGATGAGTTGAAGGGGAGGCGTAGCGCCTCACCGCAGTAATCAGAGCATCCATAGTCACCAAATGAATAGCATACTTGTAGTCATTTTGTATGAATTACAAATACTTATTCTGTACAATATAATATTTTTATTATCAATTAAGATAATTTTTACTTTATATCATCAATCAACATTCTGTTTTAACAAGTTAAATGTTGAAACAAATCAAAATATTATCAACAGATAACTCATAATTGTTTAAATTATACATCAACCATAACATCATCAAATAAAATTTAATGCAGCTAAATTTTAAAAATAGTTTTCAGTAAATTTACCACCAAACATATTCTTGCATCCATGTGCCTAAAGTATGCTTCTCTCCGACATATTCTTGCATAGCACAAATTCAAGTTCAATGATTTAATCTCCACTCATTGGTAGATGCGGCAAAACTGAGAATTACAAGTGAAAAGGGAGTGCTTACCATCCTTTCTCATTTGAGGAAGCAATCCCAATGCACAGTTCCTAACAATTTCCAGATAATCATTAACCTCAAGTTCACAGACATTAAACAAAACGATAGAGCCATACCACAAAACTACCATATAATAGTAGTCATTTCCATGGATACAAATTCCTGAACCTTGGGAAAAGCAAGGTTGTTGACATTAATCGTTAATCGATAGGAAAACAGATATATCTAATTACTCTTACATAGTCACCAAGACGACAGTAATTTTTTAGTGCACTGATTGCTATATAATGTTGCATTATCACAAGATATTTGGAATAGATGCAATGTTATCAAGGATTCTTTCTGGAATAATGTTCTTATTTCATTAGCTTATTTGAATATGAAAATAAGTTATGTTTTGGACAAACTTATGCATCATCTCTCAGCAACCAAATACGATTGCGAGAATTTGTTCATAGTTCAGCGACTGAAATATGCCTCCTAAGAACGACAATGCGTTGATCGTAAAGAAATCAAATATAATAATTTAAATCATGAAAGGAACTTACACTAGGTTCAAAGTGAATGCCAAACTTGAGAGCGACATAATTTATCATGCGCAACGTTGGTGGAATAAAATTGGTCTTAGTCTGTTCCATTTTCGTCTACGGTCCCAACACCACTGTGGCCAATCTTCGAGTAGGAAACCGGCTCACTCCAGTCCACTGTTATGTAAGGTTTTTGTTGATACATTACTGACGACAGTGAAGGCATGCACCTGATGGCTAAGAAACTGCACAGATCACCAACAAACTTTTGACAGATATTGTAATAATATATGGAACAGATTTAAAGAGATACCAAGGAAGTTCCCACATCATAGTTTACTATTATGGATGCAAATTCAAACCTCATATAATAAGATAAATCAAATAACTATGAAAATTATAAATGTACCAATTTGGGGTACCCTAAATAATAAAACACGAAAAGTAGTTTAGGACCTTATTTAAGACACAACGATGAACACGTATTAGTGGTATTTTTCTTAAGCAAAACCTAGTAAGGCATCAAAATTTTATAATGTAGATGCAGTTACAATGTTGGCAAGCCAAGTTAAAGCTCTAATTAGGAAGATAGATGGATTGACGATGAATCCTAAACTATTTTAATTGATGCAGTATGAGGTGTATAGGCTAGGGCATCAATATCAAGAATTTTAGGCATTGTAGTTAATGTTAAAGCTCGAGCATATGGGATATATAGGGAATTCTCCTAGATCCCAAAGTAATCCATATAGTAACACTTACAATTTAGGATGGAGGAGTCATCCAAATTTTTCCTGGGGGAATTAAGGGCAACAACTCTCCACCAAGATTTCAGTAACACCTACTTAAAGAAAAAAAGACAAGCTTAAAAGACATCATGACTAAATTTATCCAAAATTTAGATGTAAAATTTCAAACTATTAAAACCTTATTAAGAAATGAAGAGGCTTCTATACATAATTGGGAAACTTATATCAGTCAACTTGCTAAGTTACATTTTAAATGACACCAAGGGAGTTTGCCTAATAGCATAAAGACAAATACTAAAGAATGTGTGAAGGCAATAACCCTTAGGAGCGGAAAGGAATTGCAAGTTAGGTAGAAGACCCAAAGTGAAGAAAAGAATGACACCAAGAGTCAACAAAAAATTGAAGATGAAGAATGCCTTCCAAAAGTCGAGGAATTCTAGCCTACCATCCTTTATCTTGATAAAGTGAAAGATTGCATGGATGAGTAGCTTGGTAAATTACTTAAACTTTTTAATAAAATTCATATTTGAAGTGAATCACACGTTAATATATTTTTCAATAATGACGTATAGATGCATAAGAAGGGGGGTTAAATTGTGATAAACTTTTTCTTAAACCTGTTGAAAGACCTTCTTATATTAAAACTAAACTTGTTCTAATCACTTGAACTACTGAAAACAAATGTATAACGTGTTTTTGAAAACTTCGTGTTAGTTGCTAAAACTGAAATTCATAAACGAGAGAGAGAAAGAGTTGACACAGCAATTTTTATACTGGTTCACCCCAAACCATGGGTTACGTCCAGTCCTCAGAAGTCTTTCTGAGATTTCACTATATCTCGAACTTTTACAAGTATTGTTTTTCACTGAGCCTCTTCAGGTCTCTACAGGCAGTATTCTTTAACTCTTAGCCTCTTCAGGCTATCTGTACCACTTTCAAAATGAAAAGTGTTGTGAGCTTGTTACAGAAAAAAATATCGCTCTACGATTTTGCACAGTAATATCCCTCTAGCTTTCATCAGTTCAATTGACGCTGCTCAGTCTTCGACTTCGACTTCTTATTTATAGCCTCCGTCTCCAACTGCTTCTTGATAACTGCTTCTTGAATCTTTAAAGAAACGGTTATTCAGTTGAGTTCTGTAACTAACTCAGACTGATACTTCCGTCTACTTTTCGCTTTCGTCTGCTTATTCTATCCTCTATTTTTCTCGGATAGCTTTCGTCTGCTTTTCTCGGATAGCTTTCGTCTGCTTTTCTTGGATAGCTTTCATCTGCTTTTCTTGGATAGCTTTCGTCTGCTTTTCGTCTTCGTCTGTTTTTCTGCTTCTGTCTGCTTTTCATTTGTCTTCTTTTTGTTTGTCATCAAAATTATTTATCGCGTAAAGTCATTTTGACTTAACAGTGTTAAGCATGTTTTGTCTAATCATATAAAAAATCTAGTTAAAATTGCCCATATTCCTGTATGAAATTATGTTTGTGAGTTTTCTTTACCTTTGTTGAGTCCTTACAGTATCTATTCTCGTGATCGTTCTTAGACAAGAAGTATACGTACTATTTTGTCTACATCTAAACCAAAAGTCAGAGAAATAATCCAGAGTTTCAGATTGGAACAGTATGGTTTTAGATCTACTATAGCAAAACAATATATAAAGCTTTAGATACCAAAAGAGCTAATCTCTCTCTGGAGATAACATAACCATACGCATCTACATGTAAGAGCTATACGCCATGCTCTCACACTTCGTGGAAGAAAGGGAATACTTGCTACAGCTAGGATATCTCTTATAGCACATGATTTCAACATCAGGTTGGATTAATCTCACTTTGTCTGAATGACTGCAAGTTCAGATTCAAATCACTGGAGCAGATCAAGATCTTACAGCCATCGTGGCTACCTGACATCACTAGAGGATCTATCATCTACAAAATCATGCTTTGGACCTCAACTTTCCAAATTCTACTTTGAATGCTCTTTATATGGTTGCTAATCGTCCCAATGATCAGACTACTATCCTCTAGATCCTGAACCAATTACCATATGTGGAGCTTGAAAAGTTGATGCCTACTGAATGGATCACCAATTGCCAGAAGGTGTTCTATCCGCCTCATCGACACTCTTTTCATACAACCACTCCTTCGATTCTAAAGACATTAAAAGATGGAACGGTGAAGTCCATCTATGCAAGACCCAATGAAGATCCATCTGGACCTTCTGCATTCGGTGCTATATTTTTTATCCAACCTGTATTTTCTCATACAAAAGGTAAATCTGGTCCTCCTATCCGTTATTTTAAATCTAATAGAGATCCAATCTATGTAAGCTATCATTGTGGACACTTTGTAGGGATGTTGACCCATCTATGTGCGAACCTGACTGTGAAATTTGTCTTAACCCTGAGTCAGACAGTGATGATGATGATAATGAGCGGTATGCCAGATGACGAAGGAGGAGAAAAAGTCTAAAACTCGTTGTATGCCTTCTCAATAATATCGTCCACACAAGGATGATTTAGATCTAGATGATTCCAGCAAATCTAGTGGTCTACCCACAGAAAGATCCAAACCTAGACCTCTTCGTAAGATGCTGAAATCTTCTACCTGTCAGCCTAAGCCAGTAATTCCTGTCATTACTCCTACTCTTATGCCTTGTATGATGGTTAAGCAATACGAAGAAGAGTTTCCTTCTCTACACAGGAGTACAGATGAAATAACTAGGGTTGTCTCTAGCCCTTATATTCGAGCCACAGGAATCACTTCACAAGGAACACTGGTCTCAAATGCTTTTGATGAAGTTCTTAACTGGTAGACATCAATTGTAGTAGCACAGAATAAAGTCCTTCGAAGAATTGATTCCAAGCTAGATGGAATCAGTCAACAAACTCATGCTACTCAACATAAATTTGCCGCTGTCTCTAAGCAAACCCAATAACTGTACCATTCATACAAAGCTCAGATCCAGCAACTTGACGCTAATCTTTGACATTATATTGCTACAAAGTATTTTGGACCTGACTTCGACGTTAAAACTAGAGAACTCATAATGACACAAGGAATTGTGCAATGCATGGAAGCTGATATGCAATCTGTACAGTCTAAGACTGTATAAGGCTCATCCTCTTCAATATTTTCAAATATACAACCAGTATATAGTTCTCCTATATTTCAGACGTCTCCAGAAGAAGCTGACTATTCAAAGGTCTTCAAGTTTAATGGTCTTCAAGTTTAACTATCCTTTGATCAGACGACATATCCATTCTCAGGCAACTCAAGCAAAACCTAAAAAGCCAAAGCCCAAGCCAAAGCCTGAGCAAGTTCCTGAGTCATCGCCTTCATATACTAAACCTGAACCAGTTAACCAGTGGAGTAAACCATTACAGATCCAAACACCTCCCACTTCTCCACCGAAGTTTCAACCTTTTACCTTTACTGGGAAGGACAAAGTGCCTCTGACAGAGTTTATAGCACATTTTGCACCTACACCTGCTGTAGAAGATTCCTCTGCCCAATTAGATAATTCAAAAGTTTGTTCTGAAGCCTTTGTCCCAATATCTGAAGTCTCTGCAACAATTTCCTAGTCATTATCAGAATAGATCTCTGAATTGTTTTCTGGTTCCTCGGCCTAGCTAGCTGATCTATCAAACTAAGCACAAGTTCTGATGACTGTGCCTGAACCTACTAAAGATGAAATAGATATAAGTGAAGCAGAATCTACAGGCATTGAACCTTTTAGACCTGCACCAGCACCAGTACCACAAGCAGCACCAACTCAATTAGATGCATAGACCAAGCCTACTTCAGGACCTTGGTTTACTTTTGACGATTTTCCCCTGAAAAATGGAGAAATCGCTTGCATGAATTCGGTGCATGAATAGATCTTCAAATAACTAGACCAAGTAATCCTTTATAGGATATTTTGTCTGAGTTTATTTCTCATTTCACTGATACTTTGCGCGAATGGTGCCAAGGAATAGACGACTATTAAAGAATTCAGTATATCGAAGTCACTACAACCGGAGCTCTTCTTGGAATAATTCATAAGAAATTCATTAGTGACTTTCAAGTTATAAATAAGCAGATTCGTCAGGCGTATTTTGCAATGAAATGTTGTTCACTTAACAAACGTGATTTACAGGAGCATTTTCATCGTATAACGGAAAGGTAATATCTTTTGAATGGATGGAATGATGTTAATCCTCGATATAGTTTTATCTCATCATTTCCAGATGAACTATAACCAGAGCTACAACGGACCACTGTTTCTTTACAAAGGATATTGCTAATATATCTCTTGGAGAAATCTACTAGCTTGCTTTAGCCTCTATTGATAAGCTTTGTGATCAACATGCCTTATTCAAGAACGTCATTAAAGGTTGTCCAATTCTCAAATAGGCTTACAAGAAGCCTTATCTTCAAATAAAGTGAAAAGACAAAAAGAATTGTGATTCTAGCAACAAGAAGAAATCTCATCACAGTCACGTCTATCATTGACGAAAGTTCCACAGACAAATGGAAGGTTACAAGCCCTTTAGGAAAACTTATATGAGAAAAGATGGAACAAAAAGAAAGTTTGTTCGATTCTTCAAGAAGAAATCCCATCATTCTCAAAAAGTTGATCGATGTTTTCTCTATGGACAACCAAGATACTTTGCACGAACCTGTCCTCACAAAAGCAAGAAAGATATCAAGTTATTAAAGGAAATGCAATCAATTTTGCCTATTCATTCTTCCAATAACTTTGAAGATCTTATTGTGGAACAATTCACTGAAGATAACGAAACTAAGTTTGTTGTTTCTGTTACGACCTCTGAAGATGAAGAAACTAAGTTTGTTGTTTCTGTTATGACCTTTGAAGATGAATCATCTAATTTCTCTATCTCTCTATGGGATGATTCTTTATAAATGTTACAATAAACCTGCACAACATTAGATCGTACTTTAGCTCAACGACTATATGTCCAGATCCAACTCTTCAGACAAGACAAATATGATCGACCCATCAAAGCTATTGGATTTATGGATACTGGATCCAGTCGTACAATTATAAGCCCAACATTTTACCTTTTGAAGCATGGACCTCACATCATGAGTACTTTACCGCTGCAGATGGCAATTCATTCAAAATTGGGTTAATTACAAAGAGAAAGATTAGGATATGATTCTTTCCACAGTGTATAGTTTGGATTAAAGTACTTGGCAGCAATCTACTAGGCCTAGATGTTCTTATTGGTATGGATGTATACAACAAAGCCTCACCTTTACAAATCCTACTCACAGGCCTCAGGTATCTATCATTTTACAGTCCTTACACTGAAGTGAAAAATGTGTTTGAACTTTCTCAAGTTTCTACACCATATACCTCATTGTGAGATAAACTGTTAAACTACTGTCCTGAATCACGTGCACAGTTTTCTCATCCATAGCCTCTTTAGAAAAATGCTGACTTTTTCATAAGTCTATCATTAAAAAAGAACGAGGATATCAATCCTACGAAAGTTACACATTCGGGGATGATCCCTGATGACCTCAAACTCGCATAAGATAAGTGTGCTATCCTTCTGAGGCAAGGACTCATTGAGCCCACAAAGTCAAATTGGGCTTTCCAGGCTTTCTATGTGAACAAACGTTCAGAGCAAAATTGCGGTAAACAGATATTGGTGATTGATTACATGCCTCTGAATGCATTCTTGCAAGATGACAAGTTTCCTCTCCCTAAAATCGGTACTCAGGTATTATTTTTAAAAGAAGCTGTTATCTTTTCCAAGTTTGATCTTAAAGTAGGATTTTTGGCAATTGGGTGTTCACTCAACTGAGCGATACAAAACCACATTATGCATTTCCAATGCATAATTCCAATGAACTGTTATGTCATTTGGGCTTAAAGTTGCCCTATCACTGTTTCAAAAAACCATGACCAAGATCTATGAGTCAATCCTCAACAGAGCAATCATTTATATCGATGACATTCTCCTATTCTCAAAGACCCATGAGGAACATCAGGCCTTACTTCAACAATTCTTAGATCTTACTAAACAATATAGCAACATGCTTTCAACCTTTAAAAGCATCATTAGTACAAATGAGATTGAATTTTTGGGTATACAGGAGATTGAATTTTTGGGTATACATTTCAAAGATGGATTATACCAGCCTGATCCACATATTACACAAGAGCTGTTAAACTTTCCTGAAGAAAATCTCATTGTGAAACAGATACAACAATTCCTCGAGATTGTTAATTATATTCGTGAGTTCATACCACACGTGACAACTTACACTTTATGTTTATCCAAGTTGCTCAAACAAAATCCACCCTAGCCTCTAGATATTTTCTTTCCTTTTTCTCATTATAAATATCTTCTTCCTCTTTAGCAAGGTAACTTCTTCTTAACCCCTTTATATGTTAAAGTTCTTATGGCTCATCAAACCCTTTCTGTTATCACAAAGAAATACTTTCCTCTCATTCCTTGTACATCTACTAATGTTTCTGAAGTTGTCTCACTTGCTCATATGAGTTTGTTTTATTATCTGCATCATTTTCTCAGTGAAACTAAATCTCTTGGTAGTCCCACAATGTTCAACTTCAAAGAACCTTACCTTAATGTGATTTTTCTTCATGATCCTCTTTTTGAAAACACATTATAGTATGTTTGGGCACTTTCTGTCCTCTATGCTTGTGTCAGCACCTTATCTCTTCTTCAGCTCTACTAACATCTCTGTGACATAAACAATGAAAGGTCTTTGTTATGGACATTTCTTAAGTGGTTTCAACCACTAGCTCAATGAAAGCAACAATGTTCTATGGCTATTTCACAACATCGTCTATGGAAAGCTTTTACTAGATGACAATCTACTCATTGTTTCTTCGTCCTTCTTTGTCCATATCGTGAAACCTATACTGGAGCCCTTTACACTGAACACCATGTCCATTTTTACCATACTTCATTATATTGGCCACGATATCAAGACCATGTGCTCCAATCTCTTGGAGATTTTCTCAAAGAGATAAATCATTTTCCTTATCACCGATTATTTCCTCCTCTATTGGACCTTATCTAGGGGAATTTGTTCCTGGTGAATCAGAAGCATCAGATATTGACATACGAGGTCCCAATAGTCCTCAATGTGACACAGAAGAATCAGATTCAGACCTTGCAGGACCTTCTCAGCCTCTTGACTCAATCTTTCAAGATGCTCAAAATCCTAATAAAGATGAGTTAAATAAATTCTTGCACAAACTTCACTTATGTGAGTTCAGTGACAATAAGCGACAAAAGACATATCAAAATGATACTGACAACTCAAGTAATCCAGACTCTCCATCCAATTTGCAATCATGACATGAACCAATACGTGACAAATAATGCATTAGATTCTATGAGACTGACTTTTTAGGTATTTTCATTTTTAAGTCTTTTGATAAAAGAGAATCTTTGTAACCCACAAATTATAAGATTCTTTCTAATCATTATGCTATTTTCTTTTTAGAAAGTTGTTTACTTTTTTTAAGTAACTTTGTGAAAGGTATAATGATTGTACCTAAAGCTGCTTTCTTTTTTAAATTTGTAATCAATGTGTTTTTAAGTATTTTACTTTCCTGTCCTTGCTTCGTTTATAAAAGCAAGATTCCTCTTCCATTATAAACATGCAGAAGTTTAACATTTGATTTAAATGAATATTTGTTTGTGTGTTTTTCATTTTCTCTAAGTTTTTCCTCTCCTGAAAACTTAAGTCTTAAGTAATGTTACTATTTGTTATTATAGAGAGACAAGTATGATCTACACTTGCCTCTTCTTGAATCTTGTGTATTAGAAAGTCTAAATCAGTCTATAACTAAATAAAACAATTCTGTTAAAAGATTAGAGTTTAACAAAGAAATAATATAGCTACTATTGAGACTATTGTTTCAAAGGAAAAAAAGAGTTGTCAGAATGTAAAGTTCCTGAAAGGAAACCTAAAAATTGTGTACCTGTGAGGAGAAGGTCTTTGTATCTTAACTACAGTAAAACCTCGATAAATGAATATTCGACAAATTAATAACCTCGATTAAATAATAATTTTCTCCGGTCCCAACTTGGGCCAATGGGATAAAATAATAACCTCGCTAAATGCATAAGATAATAATTTTAAAAAAATTCCTTGAGGCCCA
>JANZLH020391764.1:0-11329 GCA_026770325.2 Erythroxylum fimbriatum
GTGTGTATGTGACACTGTTTGAGGATTTGGGGTCACGTGCAGAGAAATCTAGAGAAGCTAGTTGCGCACATGTGTTTGGTGAGCTAAGGTTTATGACTCATGTTTGACATAAGGTAGAAGGTGTGTGTGCGTGGATTAAATAGGCAGTGGAGGTTACATATGTCTAAAAAATAAACCAGGTTGGATATATGGTTTTATGTGGTTGTATAGTGGGTCAGGTGTTTGGTTGGCATAAGGCTAAGGAATCACGTGGATCTTTAGAAGACGTGTTGCTCACATACTTGGCTGAATATAGAAGTCTAATAAATAACGAAAGTTGAATTGAAACTGGTGGTTGTACGTACGACAGTTGTTGTTGATGTGGGTTTTTCGATGTTGAACAGTTTTTGTGTGTGAGAGTTTCGGTAGTTGAAGTTTTTTTTAAAAAAATACAGTGGCTGCATATGGTACTTTTGTGGGCTGAGTATTGTTTCATGATCGATATATATATATGAAGCAGTGAGCGTGTGCCTCTAGAAGTTGTTTTTGAGCTGGTGGGTATCGCATGTGTAGGGTGATTAGTCTGCGCACTTGCTCTAGTTTTTTTTTTGCGTGAACGACATATTGTGAAGGGGTTAATTGGCTGCTGCTTTGTTTTGGGTTTGATCTTCTGTTTGAGCTAGTTTCGTGGGTCTTCTTAGAGCAACATTGTTTCACTGGTGTTATCTCTAACAAGCAGTCCAAGGGTTATACGCAGTTGCTGTTTTTGCTGGGTTCTTTAAGTTGATTGATGATTGCACCACAAAGAAGGCTTTGTCACAGATGAGTACATATATAGTTGGTGCTGTTACTTGGCTATTTTAGTGAAGAATTTCAGACCTAAAATTGTTCCGTTCTTGTTTTATTTGTCTTTGCTTTTGAGTAGAAATAGTTTGGAAAATCCTCTAACGAGGTTAACACGAGTCGGTCGTGTTATTGGGCTTGAAAATCTTTCACTGGTAGTTAGGTTGTGGGTTGGTTACATAGATTAAGTCGTACGGGGTAGATCAATCTTTTGTAATTTTTGTGAACTACAGTGGAAGAAATTAATCTGGGTGAGGGCCCCGCAGACGTAGGCAAAGTGTGTCGAACTGCGTTACCAAACGTCGACGTCGTCATTATTTTGCTTTTGTGATTTTTGATTTACTTGTCCGGATAAAATTAATTTTAGATAGTCTGCAAATTTATTGACAACTTAGTTATTTCACAAGCTTTGGAAAGCTTCATTGACTTGGATGTCGTTTTTCTTTTCTTGATGTTTGCAGATTCATACCTATCCAATGCACCTTTATTAATCAATCAACCGATAATCAATTATTGATTATAATACCGTATAATACAAAAAGGACAGCCGTTCATAAATCATAAGATTTGGTAAAGAGATTACCATTCATCCAATCTGTGAGGTACGTGAAATGGATATACGAAATCTCTTTAAGGATAAAACAGTTCAAGAACCCTCGTTCTTTTCCAAGGAGATAGATATTTTCAACTAATCCTTATTTGTTAACCACTACTTGTTTGTATCCTTACTCGTATTGTATATATCTTGGTGCAATTGCCATAACTTTTGCTATAGATGTCAGATTGATTTTATTTTTGACGGTTTGAGAGAAGACTTCGAGATCTACAACTTTCATGAAGACCTCGAAGTCAAATTCGAACGTATAAAGGATCAAAAATGGTACAGAAGGTAGAAGATGAACAGTAGTCTTCCGGTTAGTGCCTTCCGTCTAGTGTCTTCCGTCTAGTGTTTCTTCCGTCTAATGTTTCTTCTGTCTAGTGGCTTCCGTCTAATGGCTTGTGGTTTCCGTTTAGTAGCTTGTGGCTTTCGTTTAATGCTAACAACAACTAAGATGAAGTAGTAAAAAGAGCATAACTTTCTCTACAAGTATCGGATTAAGGTCATTCTTAAACCGTTTTAAAGAAGACTTCTAGACCTACAACTTCCATAAAGACATCAAAAACAAATTTTGCCTCCATCAGGGTTAAAATTTCCAAACAATGCAGCTGTTCCGAAAGTTCACAATATGCAGCAACACAAACTTCAAATGATCATAACTTTCCACTACGGTATCCAAAACTTACAAACTTTATATCGTTGGAAAGCTGGAAAGATTATCTACAACTTCCAAATAGACAATTTCTACCAATGCCACCTAGATCATTTCAAATTTTTCCCTTGAATGCAGAACACGAATTTTTAACATCATCTTCCAATTTTATGTCAAAATCTTTCCTAACACAACTCATACCAACATCACCCTTTTTTTCTGTATTTACTCTCTATTCTTAACTTCAATTCAAATCAATATCATCCAAAAAGAAATTATAATCCATGACTAATCATTAACACGAATCACAGAGCATACATGTATGTACATATTCTTCATCAACTTACTACACATATTCAACTTCATTTTTCTAAATCTCTTATCCACCACCAAAACACCATAGCAAATCATGAATCTATCCACACCTTTCATTCCCTACTTTACTCTTATCCATAAATTCTTGGTTTACAAGCTTTCATTCATTTGTTCTTAACTCGTGACCAATCACCAAAATTTCTTATCCAATAGCTCTAATCTTTTACGAAAAGTTCGAAGTCCAACAACTCTCCCCCCTTAAAGAATTTCGTCCTCGAAATTCTTACCTAAATGGTCAACCAAATGGACAAGGTTTACTTGAGAGTTTCAGTGACCTGATTACAGATATATGAATGTTGATAAAAAGAGTTCGAAGAAAGATATCGAGTGTATATCTCACTTATATTATTGCATCTCAACCGTGATGCGCTAGGTGCAGTGTAACCTAAAACGATGGTTTAGTTTTGTAATTCTCTTTTGTAAAAAAGAAAAAAATAATATTATTGCATTCATAGCTTATGTAACACCAACACGATACATAAATTTTGGATCCATAAACATTACAGAAAATTCCTTATATAGTTTCATAGTTAACACCATCCTGCAAATATGTTATTACATGTTGGAAACATGGCATGACGAAGATCTCGGAGAATCCCCTTGTGGTATTTGATCATACTTTCGTTTCAAGGGCACTTGGACTTGCCCTTGGAATTCTTCATGTCCCTATAACATGGGCACTCGTCCTTGTGACCGTAAGTCCCAGAAGGCACGCAGTTGCATTTGTCACAGCAAATTCCACAGTACTTCAAGCACCGGTCCTGAACTCCTGCTTTTGAGCACCTAACCGCACACTTTGAATCACAGAAAACTATCCAAACATGCACCATAACATAGAAATATAGTCAGAAAAACGAACCATAAAAGTAGCTCGAAAGTTCTCAGCCGGAAGAAATGGAAAAGGAAAAACAGTGTATGTTGTCTAGTTAACCACCTGAACCGGCCAATGTGACCTCGAAGAAAGAGGAAGTGAAAAGAAGAGAAACGAGAAAAAGGGTTACTAGGCTTGGCTTCATATTGTTCCCTGGTATTTGGACGTACGCAAAATCTGCACCTGAACTGAAGGCTTCACTTAAGAGACTATCAAGTTGCAACAGAATTGATATCTGATGAGCTGATCAAAAGTCTGTGCTAGAGATGGGTATTTATAGTATCCCAGTATGTTAGGTGAGACGTTAGGAAGTGCCTTTGGAGATAAAACAAGGACAAAAAAAACCATGATATAGACTGCCATGTGGTTTTGGCACTGAGGACACATCATGGTTAGTTTAATACTTTCGCAATTCTGAAACTTGGCATATTAAGGGCGTTTCAAGTGGCCGAAAGAGGCTCTATACTGAAGGTTTGAAACATTAATCATATGAATTCTTTTAACATCTTTAGGCATTAGAACTTTTTGGGATCTTTTGAATGATCAAGTTATGACATATATTCAAAAATTCATTGAACACTCGGGCAAAAACCAAACACCAATCTTTACGCAAACAACTAAGAATGGAAGACTTAGGTTTAGTTGTTTAAAACAAAAGAAATGCTCCAAGATTGTAAGCTTAGATGTCCTTATCACTAGCAAAAATCCAGACTCATTAATTCATTACAGAGGCTGTTATTAATAGGGGAACCTTAAACTAGTAACTTATGGATGTTACGTAAAGCTTAACCAAATTTGCAGGTCCTCTCTGTCATTAGCCTTTCCTATTTTAAGAGTAAAGGCAAGCAGTGATTTGTCACGTGGGAGACAGCTTGATGATTCATTGTGCACACACGATTTCTATGTGCCAAGACTTGGACATATTTCACTTTTAAGAATCAACAACTGATAATTGTCAAGAACTCATCATCGTTAATGCTTTTTCCTCAAATTGTACAAGTGCAGACCTACCCTGTTATCAGTAAACATTTTCCGGACAACTGAAACACTTATTTTTCTTCCGAAACACATAATTTATGAATTATTATGACAAAGACTTTTGGGAGAGCCACACCCCAAAAGCTAATATTACGGTTTGATTTAATTGTAAAGTATAGAACTTGAATCTCATATTGATTAAATACAAAATTGATACGAGATTTATAAGGATTTTGGGCTCTCTACCTTCATAAGCTAGCTTTTGGGGTGTGACTCTCCTAAAAGTCCTTATCAATTGATATCAGAGCCGGTCTTGGAGTGGTGGCCCACGAACATGGTCGTAATCAACAAGAATCTCAGAGTGGTGACCAATGGAGTGGTGATCTGAAAGTGTCAGTAGTGACCAACATGGCCGTGACCAATGAGGACATTGGTCTTTATGGGGGGACGAATGTTACGGTTTGATTTAATTGCAAGGTATAAGACTTGAATCTCATATTGATTAAATACAAAATTGATATGAAATTTATAAAGACTTTGAGCTCTCTACCCTTATAAGCTAACTTTTGGAGTACTGCTCTCCTGAAAATTCTTATCATATTAGGATCCGTTCAAAATAATTTGTTTGAACTATTGTGTTTTACCCATTTAACCTATCTTCACGGGGACATCAAAAAGCAGCAAATGAATGCGAAAAGGCTGTTCTGAGACGGCACGCATTATAGCCAAAAATCAGCAACGATCATATAACACATATTGATGTTTAACCATATCCACAAACTTGTCTGGAATTCGTATACGCTTCATTAGTATCCTGACGTTCTTCAACAATCGCTTAACATACGAATTCAGCACTAGCATGCTGTTTGTAACTTTCAACAAATCTCAACCAACCCCAGAAATAGAATTGCACCAAACTGCGCCTGTCATCGTCGCTGACATTCCCTGTTACCTGTATCCCATTACCAAGCACCTCAAAGCCTCAGCCCAAGTGCTGGTGCTTTCCTTAGCCCATTTTAGCCACATCTACTGAAAGACCATGTTGAGACTTAACACTTTTTGGGCCTCCAGATCTTCTTGTTCTAATCACTTATCTTGCTCGATATCTGAAGTCCCCAACACACTGAACTCCGATCTTCAAACCTTTGTCAAAGGATTGCATCAATTACGTTCTCTTTTCTAATACTCCTCATATGATTTTGAAAAATAATCTTCAATTGAATGCTCATTATCATAATCATCTACTGCACAGTGAATTGAATTGAATATGAATTCCTCCACCTTTATTGTGCATGGGAAAGGGTAGGGAATCCAATTAATAAATAATAAAAAATTTGGACTGTTAAAACGATTTAATCACAAAACTTTTAAACTATTCAATTTTTTGTTACTAATTTCTTCAATTTTTATAAATCCAAATAAATCAGTTAATTTTTATTTAACAGTTTTATTTTTTTATTAATCAGTGATATTCTTACTCTTCAATATAATTTTAAGTTCTTCATTTTTATTTACCACATAAATAGGAAAAGGGGTCTCAGGTAAGATAGATAGGCTCACGCCTTCTTCTTGCCTCCTTTTTTGCCCTTAGAAAGCAACACCCAGAGCTAGAAGTCATCAACTAACTAGACCTAAACCCAACAACCTAGAGGGAGTCGAGATTACCCTACGGCCATGTTTCGCTTAGCTTTACTTCTAAAGAGTCAAGACCACCCTACCATTTGTATAGTCTTATGTAACTTGTTAGGTAGGCTTTGCAATTTTGGTCGTGGTTCTGCCTGAATCTGCTGGGGCTGGACGTTGCTATTCAGATCCATGATTCTGTGTGACTTTGGCTGCTGAATATCTACAAAACAAATAAGGCACGCCGGGGGTTGATTGCTAGTAGGCCCCTCTGACGCTCAAGTTAGTCTTTTTGAGGAGGTTTTGGTCACTAAGAGCAGAGAAAACTAGGGTTGTAATATCGTACCTGTGTCATGGTGAAATAGTACCTTATATATTGAATACATGCTAGGTTTAGGTCTTTACGTTTGCATGGGAGACTAGCACCTGCGAATGGGCAGTGGACATGTGGACCCAGGCTTTGGCTTAGGCCTGGACCTGGCACAACCGACCCAACCATAAGCCCCCTACTCTTCGAGTCTAATTCAAGAGAAGGGTCGTAGGAGTATATAAGGATCGTTTAGCGTGTCTTCATGGCAGCTATGTACAATAGCTCCCGCTATGACAGGAGACCGATTGGGCATCCGCGTCTAGTGCGCGATAGCTCGGGTTAGAACAAGACGATCGGTTGACTCGTGCTAGGATAGGGCGACCGACCAGATTGCTAAGACAGGGCGATCGATCGACTCACGTTATGGCAGGGCGATCGATCGGACATCAATGTGTTGTCGCGGTACCAGGTCTAATCATTACTTGACGATACGTATCCTTCGGGCGCCATTCAAAGTTTGAAACGATGCATCCTTTTAACTGCCGCGCAACTATCATGCGCTATCATACGCTGTCGTGTGTGTCCTCTCGACTGTCACGCCGCTTCAGATCTTTAACAAACCTAATTTACCGCAGCTCAGATTTTGCCACGTGTTCAACCTCGACTCGGATTTCACCACGCGTCTATCGTCGATTGGTACTCCCGTTCAGTTGATGCTATAAATTTTGGAACCGGTAGTCTTCTTTCGCTCTCCGTATTTGCTTTTCCGCTTCTATTCTTTGAATTTTCATCTCTTCTACTCTCTGCAGTTACCGGAGTATACTTTTCACCACCGCCTTCCAAATTCCAAACCTCAACCACTAACTAGGTACGTCCTTTCAACCACTAACTAGGCCGTGGAGATATCCTTTGGCCGAGCGGTGGAATTATCTTTCAAACGTGTCCCTTACTAGGGAGGAGTCGGAGGGTATCGATCGCATTAAGGCACTCGGTTGGTATGACTTCGATCGCCTCATTCTGGGATATGGTGGGTGGGCCTCAGCCGATTCGTTCTTAGTCGACCCCCCGCCCCGAATTAGCAGGCTAGGAGAAGAAGCTGCCCCTTCTGGTCGACCCCTCGTAGTTTAATTATTTTCATGTTGTAAATGCTAGTTTCATTTTCTAACCTGTTTCCATATTCGTGCAGCCATGGTAAAGATCAGTGACTTCGCCGGGTCCTCTAGCGCTTCCGAGGGTCAGCGCAAGGTTGCTAGGCCGTCTAAGAAGACAAAAGAGCAAGGCAGAGAGGGGGAGACCAACTTAGAGGTCGCTTAGCCGACCGTTCCTGAGCCACCTACAGTGCTCGTCCTGGTGGCAGTCCCTGAGCAGCCAACGGTGATGACCCGATCGGCGGGAGTAGAGGAGGAGGATGAGGGGGGGGAACCACCTCTTAAAAAGAAGAAAATCGTTCAAGGAAGAGGGGAGAGGGGAAGAGCGTGTTGCCCGATTGGATAAGGGCAAGAGGTAAGAGCAAGCGGCGAACGCCGATAAGTGGGAGCCAGCGATCAGTCTGGATAAGACTGCGTCACTTGGGAACTTCGATGTGGCGCTTCATATTGCTGAGAATGTCATTCCTCCTATGGATGATAAACTTATAGATTCGTTGGATAACCAGGAGCTGTCGGTTCGTCTCGTCCGTAGCTCTGCAAGGAGTCTGGCGTTCGCCTTTGCGACGCACCGCCGTGTCGAGCATCTGGATTCGACTGCCCAAAATTTGGATCGGGAGGCTAACGATCTTGTTGAGCAGCGCAACATTTTGAGAGCTGAGCTTTCAGAGGCGAAGGAAGAGAGAGACGTTGCGCGGGCTCAACTTTCTTCTTTGGAGGAGGAGAAGAAATTTTAGGAGGAAGACAGGAACATTTTGAAAGCTCAACTCGCTTCGGGGGAGGAGGAGAAGAGCAGGATGGCTAGAGAATGTGAGGACATGAAGGAACAAGTCCTCATGGCCAACGCTGCGACCAAATTGGATCGAGAGCTTCGTACGAAGGCCATCCGTGACTGCCAGCAAGCTCAGATAGAGCAATTGAGGGCTGAGGGGGAGTTGCTGGAGCTACGAAGCTCTGTCAGAGAGGAGAGGATTAAGGCAATCAAGCGATGGAAGGCGCGACACTTGAATGAAGAGTGCATGGAATTCGCTGTCGATTTCGCGCTTTCCATGTTGAAGAATTGCCACAGTGTCTGTGTCCCTGACGGGCTGGAGGGTCCTTCCTTTGAAGATTTTGCCAAGCCAATGATTCCCTCCGAGCTCGGCCTTTCCCTTGAGGAGATAAGGGAGATAACGGAGGCAGAACGAGAGGCATTATCAGATGAGATGCTAGATCTGAGTTCGGATGAGGAGGAGTGGCGAACTCGAGGGAATGCTCGTTCGTCTCCGATCGCTCCGATTAGCCCCGCTCCTGTCTTACCGACCTCCTCTCCTTCCAATCCAGTTGCTGGCGCTTCTCCTCCTCCCGATCCTGTTTCGGCTGTTATACCGACCCCTGTAGCTGCTTCGCCGACCTCCGAGGCTACTTCTCCAGGACCGGTTGTTAGCTCTTCCCCTCCTACCGAGGGATGATTTTTTATTTTTCTCCTTTTGAAGCTCATCTGGTCGGGCTTGTGACCAGAAAAATACGAAGAAAATAAAAGACGTTGTTTTTATCCTTCATTGCCTTGTTATCTCTGTGAATGATGCTTTAAACTATTATTAGCTTTGTATGGAAGATTGCCTTCTCGCATCGCATGTAACGAATTTAGCGAGTTCGATATAAATCAATGGGTCGTTAGGTTTGAAGGAATTCGAGCGATCCAAGATTCTGCTCTTGGCATCGTCTGGTTCCGAGATCCCGTCTTGGTAATCTGGCCGAT
Organism: Erythroxylum fimbriatum; assembly: GCA_026770325.2. Classification (NCBI taxonomy): domain Eukaryota; kingdom Viridiplantae; phylum Streptophyta; class Magnoliopsida; order Malpighiales; family Erythroxylaceae; genus Erythroxylum; species Erythroxylum fimbriatum. The sequence continues at coordinate 9,116 of JANZLH020391764.1, forward strand.
TGTGATCGAGGCCAAGCGATCCGAGATTCTGTTCTCGGCATCGCCTGGTTCCAAGATCCTGTTTTGGTAACTTAGCCGATCTTGGTCTAGGCCGAGCGATCCAAGATTTTGGGACTTGGCATTGCCTAGTTCCAAGGATCTTGTCTTGGCAACCTAGCCGAGCGTGGTCGAGACCGAGTGATGCCAAGATTTTGTGACTTGATATCGCCTGGTTTCAAGATCTTGTTTGGAAACCTAGCCGAGCGTGGTCGAGGCTGAGCGATGCCAAGATTTCCTGACTTGACATCGCCTGGTTCTAAGATCTCGTTTGGAAACCTGGCCAAGCGTGGTCGAGGCCGAGCGATGCCAAGATTTCGTGACTTGACATCGCCTGGTTCCAAGATCTCGTTTGAAAACCTGGCCGAGCGTGGTCGAGGCCGAGCGATGCCAAGATTTTGTAACTTGACATCGCCTGGTTCCAAGATTTCATTTGGAAACCTGGCTGAGCGATGTTGGGGGCAATCAGTCTGTCTTTTCGTTCTAGCGCATTTTGGTAGCGAGACCCTCTTTGTCGAGAAACTTGAAAATAATTTATTGATGATAAGGGCGCGAGCCATTAAAAAACCTGACTGGCAAGGCCAGGAAAAAGGTACCCAAAAAGGTGCATGTACAAAAGCATAAGCAATAACTAAGTACGAAACAAGGAAACAAGTGAACTAAAATAAAGCTTATCTACTGGTAGAACGCCTTAAGGTCTTTGCCGTTCGTATCGCGCAGGGTGTAGGAGTCATGTCTGGCTTGTTTGACCACCTGATCGGGTCCTTCCCATGTCTGACCGAGCTTTCCGAGGTGCTTTCCAACCGTTTCAGCCTTTCTCAGAACATCACCACCAGTCTCTATGTCGCTCGGCCTTACACTTCTGTTATCAAACTGTGTTTCTTCCTTGGCTCTTACATCCACAGAACTCGTCAAAACTACTACTCCCTCAAGGGTTCTCGTTTATGCCAAATAGCATTCCCTAGCGATTCTCTGTTGACCCTTGACTTTGCCGATGCCATGGGGAGTCGGGAATTTCATTGCTTGGTAGTAAGTTGAGATGACTGCTCTGAGAGCATTTTGTGTGGCTCTTCCGATTATCGCATTGTACGCCCCTACAAAATTCACAACCAGGAACTCAACGTCCCTCTCTATCTGACACGGCTTTTGGTCGAATTTAACTTTCAAAAGGACTCGAGCGAATGGGTAGGCTGATGCTCCAGTTACCCCTTTGATAGGCCCCTCTATGGGCAGTAGTCGATCCTCCGGTATCTCCATCTGCTTGAAGGCATCATAGTACAATAGGTCGACCGAGCTGCCTGTATCGATCATTACCCGTTTCACCTCGTTTCCTTCCATGTTCAGATTGACTACCAGTGCGTCATCATGAGGACAGATAGCACCATCTAGATCAGACTCATCGAATGAAATTATTCCATCGTTCTGCTACTTTTTCTTGGCTGACGAGTCTTCAATGACCTGCTTGGCATACCTCTTTCTACCTTTAGCGGTCGACCCTCCTACTGCACTACTCCCAAAAATCATGTTGATGACCCTAGCCAGTCGGTCATCTTGTCGTTCGGCATTTCTATCATTTCTCACCCTGGATTGTGCCCTCGTGTCACGTTGATCGTCAGTATTCTTGTTCTGCCTCCCCCCACCGTTCCTGTCGTTCTGCCTCCAAGGCCTTCGCCAGTTGTCGGACCAATCGGTCCTACCCTCATTATCTCGATCGGCATTATTTCCGTACTTCAAAAATATACGCAACCTTCCCCTTTGGATAAGGAGTTCGATTTCTTTCTTTAAGTGCCAGCAATCCTCCGTATGATGACCTACATCTCTATGGAAACGACAATATAAAGAAGAATCCCTCTTATTCGGGAGAGTTCTCAATGCATTGGGTTCTCGGAAGGGTTCCCCTTCAGCTCTCATGACTTCCAATACTTCCGCATACCGCCTGTTGAGTGGGGTGAAGGACTCACGTCGTTGGTCCTATCAGTCGATCGACTTTCTCCAACCAGATCGATCCTTCTATCGTTTATGTGATTCTTCGGTTCTGTCGCTCGGCTCGCGGTCGTCTGCTCTACGCTTTGTATTTTTCAACACTTCCTCCAGCTGGATATATTTATCCGCTCGATTTCTTATCTCCTGAACAGATCTGGGCTGGTCGAGGGCCAATGATTTCTTAAATTCCTCATC
>JANZLH020391864.1:0-11319 GCA_026770325.2 Erythroxylum fimbriatum
AAACTTAACCTTGACAACTTTTACATATATCACTATCATTATCTCACCTTCCAATTACCATTATATCGTCATACATAGGTATGTTCACAATCAATTCGGAATTATAGATGCATAATCATCCTGAAATTCTGATCTCAATTCCACTAACATATTCTTATGGTGGATCATAGCTCTCGTCACATTAATCAAATAACCATTTCAGTTCTAAGTTCATCTTTTTAAGGTCATAATAAATTTTTGTCTTCCTTCCATTATGCTTGTATACTTTAATCTCATCATTTCCACTTATATCTCTATTTTCCTCAAACAATTCATGATAATGCATTCACATCTATACCACATTTGAGGATATATCACTATAGTACAATATTGATGCCATATTCAATAATACATCCACTAATACAGATGAGTTGAATCTTTATCTGTCATATCTAACCATATACTATTTCTTATTTCTAAATATCCACAAACTTTCATTTTCTCACATTCTGACAGATCATCATTCTTCTCACTACTTCTATCAGCTCAAACTCTTAACAAGTACTCATGCGTGTGACTTATAAATGTAACTCAGACTGGGGAGTAGTTGCTATTGCATGCTAAGACATGTCTAAAATGCATGTAACTTGACACATATTTCAAAAAATGCCCATGTAAGATACTAAACTAGGTTGTGATACCAAATTGTAGCACCCACTCTTGCGAGACACATACCCAACATCCTGAGTGATATCTGAGTACGTACCCCTCGAGGGTGGCATATTGGAACAGTCAGTCAGTCAAACTCACTACGATTTTTTTTTCAAAAAAATCACACGCATATGCAAAAAATCAATAAACAAATCGGGCTTATTTTTATTCATAAACAATTTCATTCATGAGTGTTACTACACTCATTGATCAATCTTATTTACAAACATTTCCAATTTGGAAAGTTATTACAAACAGACTTATTCAATTACACATGATACAATACTTGCGAAATACGCAATTTGATACAAAAAAAGAAGATACATATGCAGACGCGAGCAGATCCTGACCTTTATCTCTTACTCAAATGCAGTGGCTGGACTCCCGTTTGTCTAACGGGGTAACTTCTTTGAGCCTGAAAAATAATGTTACAATTTTGTGGTGAGTTTTGCAAACTCAGTGAGTGGACTATCCTCAATGTTTCACTCAAATCATACAACACATAAAATCATATAATTAAGATAATTTCATTTATCATCATGCATCATCACATAACACATTGTTCAGAATTTTCACATTCTCATTGAACACAATTTAATAATACATTTCAATCATTCAAACATACATATTAAATATATATGCAATGCTCATGGGGCTCACTTTTGATTGTTATTGTTGTGACCGAGTGCCTATAACTGTCTCGTATCCATTGTGGATACTGGGCTCATTGATAATTTTCCCGTATCTGTTGGGGATACCGGGCTCATTATACATAGTGAGCCTTTGGCTCTTAATCACATTCTGAGCTTTAAGCTCTTTTTCGGTGGCTATTACGGTCACAACAGTCTTTATGTTTTCATGCATTCATGTAAAGAAATCCATCAATCATATAAGATCAATCAGTCACTTTATTTCACTTTACTCATGTCATCGAACCTTGGTCCAGCATTCAACATTTAAGTTGAAAATCACTTATTTAATTCAAATGCACATTCACTTTTTTCTTCGAAACTTGGTCCGGTATTCAACAATTAAGTTGAGTATCACATATTTTGTCAAATTCACATCCAAGGAGCACTTCCAATGATTTTTTACATGCATCAAACACCTCGGATATTCAATATCATGAATCAGTACAATCACATTCACATTGTATAACAATCATATCAACAGTCATTCAATGTAGAAATTTAAAATAGAACAACAATGAAATGAGACCATCTAGGTCAACTCACAGATTGCTCCAGAAGCTATTGCCTCGAAGTCCCGACAACGTCTGGATGTTTGACGTTCCAAATGCTCCTCTATATCATGCAATATACATTTACACATATCACAAATTTGCACAATTATACACGTACTCATTTATGCACATATGTATACATATGGATTATATACAATGCATGTTCAATGACAATCCCGGTATCTTTCCATTATTCTCATCACAAATTCATATATCAACACACACATAAGTATAATTTGTACTTAGGGTTTCCACCTCCATAAAACAATTTGAATCTAATTTCATAACTCATTTGATCATTCAAGATTTTTCTAAAATAGACTTTTGGGTCCACTTTGCATGATCATTTGGATAAGGAAAATGGAGTAATATGGACACACTTACTTCTAGACAATTGTTTTCCTATGTCTTAAGTTTCTAATGACACAAAGATGGTTCAGTATTTTGAAAGTTATACTCAAAATACTCCAGAATGAGTACGTTCAAAATTTGGCTAATGCATGATCTTGCACTCAAAGTTGTACAACTCATATCTCTCAATTCCAATATCCAAAAATTTCAAACCTTATACCAATTGAGATCTAAGAGAATAAGCTACAACTTGTATGAAGACAACTTTGTCTGATTCGGCCTACAACAATACAATTTATTCGATAACAACAGGACATGATTTCTGTCGCCGGTAATACTGCAGCCTAAGCCAAAGCTGAACTTCCAACTAAATTTCAAGACGCTTAAGGACATAATTCAAATTCATTTCTTCTTGAAAATTGTAGTCGTATGTCTCTAGTTTCATCTATAACAAAATCCATCTAATTTGAATATTCACAGATCAAGGTATAGCCCAAATATAAATGCATGTTTAGTAAAACACTCAATAGAACATACTCCAACACACTACATTGCCAAAATTCTATCATTTCAAATTGATCATTCTATTATATCTCAACTATTAGTTTAATATTCTCTATAAACAATTCACAATTTCATGATTGATTGCAACCTAGAAATAGAACCTATTTCCATACTTTTCTATATCATATTTTTCTACAAGTTTGTCTACTTCACTAATCTTCATTTAACTCCAGTTAGCACAATCCTTTATCACACTTTCTGTACATTTTCTATTTCATTTTTCACCTTAATTCTCAATTCAATTTCAGCTCAACATGATCATAAACAAATCAAAATCCATGAATAAACACAGACATCAAAAACAGAACATCATTCACACATGTTCATCATTTTCTTCACTTCTTCATTTTTCTGCTGCACTTTTTTTTCATTTGTTTTTGCTGCACTTTTTCATCTTCTTTCAACAATTTCACTTCAATAAACCCTTAATTCACAACTCATAACATCTACATAACAACTTATCACTTATGATTTTCATATTCTTAGAACAGAACATAAACATATTTGTTCATCCATTAATTACTACATCCAGTACTCAACTTCATGTCTAATTGTGAAACTCTTAAAGATAGAATTTGCATTTGATATCTTCATGAACAATGTAGCCATATGTCTCTAATTTAATCCAAATAAAAAAATCATCTCATTTTGATATCTACAGGTCAAGTTATGGCTAAAATATAGAAGGTTAATAAGTGGAAATGTTATGGCTAACATTTTCCAGCACAGTCTCTTCCAATTCTCCAAATTTTTATAACTTCCTACAATGTACATCTAACACATCTTGTACCTAGATCATCTTTTCTACTTCATTTACTCTTCATTCTCAACTCCATTTCAACTCAACATCATTCACAAACAAATCATGATCTATATTTGATCATTAACCCAAAAACAAAACGTATACATATACCCATTCATCATCAATTTTCTGCACTTCATTCTACCTCATTTTAGGATTCATTCTAACTCTAAATTATCTCTACATCAATTTATGAATCATTAATCATCATACATGTAAAAGCAAGACATGAATATACCCACATTTGACATTCACGTTTTTGCATGTACCCAGCCTCATTTTATGATCATTTAACTCTTAACTATCATCAAAACCTGTTTCATTCATCAAAGCCATGAAGATTAATAGGTTACTTACTTGATTTACCCAAAGTTTCTTCAATCACCATGAAATCTTAACTTCTACAACATATACGAACATCACAAATGAAGGTGGAGTAGGTTAGGTTTTCTAGTGGTAAGATGATGAAGATAACAAAAATGAAAGTAGCATGAGAAGGATAAGAGTAAGGTTCAACATTAATGCTTGGGAGAAGAGAGTATCGTAGATGGAGAGAAGAATGAAGAAGATGAAAATGAGATAGGCTAACGTAATTAGCAAGTGAAAGACCAAAATATGGTCTTTCACTTAATGAATTTCGTGATTTAAAACAAGTTGTCAGTTGCCACATGTTACTTTCTCAAGGTCTCTTCTTGGTCTTATATTAACTAATTCATTTATCTCTAATTTTTACTCCAATTGTCTCCTAATTTTCAATGACACCTGTCATTAAATCCCAAAGTCATTTATCAAAATTTCCATTGCCATTTGACAGTTAATTCTACTACCATTTATCAATTGTCTTGCCACTTGACATTTTTTCCTAGTCCGAAAATACCCAAAATTTTAGAAATTTCTCAAATTTTCACTAAAAATTTTGGGTCAATAAATATATTCTCCAAATCAATTCCTAACACATGCAATTCACAATTCCAAATATAATCACATTTATAAATCAATTATACCCGGAAAATGTCAATGAATGCATGTATATTTATTTTAATGTGTAAAAATCAATATTCACGTGTGTGTATGCTAACATTATACATGAGCATGAAATGCAATTTTCTAATCTCTCAATACTATTTTATCAATTACAAAAATCTAGGATTTTAACCCTTAGAATGGAACAGGATGTTACATTTAATGGAGCTTGTAATATGGTTTATACCTTCTAATCCAGATAAGGATGGTAATGAGGACAATTAATATTTAAGAGGTACTTGGTGGACGTTTGCTCGGATAGGGATGAAGTTCAATCTAATCTTATCCAAAGACAACCCTAGCCTCCATTTTTGAAGCATTATAGGTTTGCGTTGATTGTGTTAAGTTCCTTCCTCAATCACCATGTTCGCCTTATCCTCTGAGGAGAATTTAAAGGCAAAGAAATCTTCTTCACTTATCAAAACACTTTTATTCCCAATCATCTTCGATTGATATTCCCCGAATAGTTAACTTGTAAGAATGATAATCTCTTGTTAAGAAAATAAAATATCATACTTTAAACTTAGTCTTAGATGTCCTGCTTATTAATGCAAGTGCAAGTGCAATTGAATTGAATTGAATTTATTGATTTATTATGTAGTTTGTCTAAAATATATAATTAACATGTAATTATATAATCTCAACTTTTTATTTAATATATATTTAAAAATAACGAAATAAGATTAATATTGAAATACATTTGTAGAACATCAAATAATTATCTAAATTAAAAAGCATAAATTATGTTTTTAGTTTTATAATGACAATTCTAATTCTTTTAAAAATATGATTATTCATATTATGTAATGAGATTAAAACTCATGATTTAACTTGATGAGACAATGATCAATGGTTGTAGAAAATATCAAACAATTTCATCGTATGGAGTAGATTAGATTTATTTGAAAAAGTGTAAGAAGTATAAGTTAGACATTAAATAAAGCACTTATCAAACGAGAAGATATCTTTAAAGCATACGTGGGTTAGACTCCATGATTCCATGGCCTGACGTACTAGACTGATTGTCAATTTTTTTGGTTGCCCACGAGGTGTCCTAGGTGGGTCTCAACTATGGGAAGGCACCTTTAAGCCATCCACACTCAGACTAATCCCCGCTCGAGCCGAGTAGGTCCCTTGCAGGAGGCAAAGCTCTAGCCCCAAGTTTTAAACGGCTGCATACATGAGGGGGGTTCGAACCCACGACCTCACTTCACCGATTTTTGACAAAATTAATAAATTTATCACAATTATCCTCATTTACAGAAGGTTATAAAGTTTAAATCAAGATTTAGGAGCAATGTAAATCCTGATAGTATATTTATTAATCAAAGATATTATATTTTAATAAATATATAATTATCCTAATTGGTGAAAAATATATTTAATAAACATAAAATTTGTTTTATCAAATCTTAACAAATTGTTAACCTTTTAATATTTAAAATATTAACTAAGAGCTCGAAATAAGGCATGGATTAAATGGTGAATGCAAGGAGACCAACAAAAGTTTATATCTTGTATTGGAGACTTGATATTTGACTTGCAAAGAAAAGAAAGTAGCCTTAGAATTTTATACTTGATGGGCTCTCCCTTTTAATATTGTTTCAAGGTAATAAGTTGCCATTAGACTAACTTATGAATAAAGTTTGAATATTAAAATTAAGCTAAAAATTTTAAGGATTGAATTTGAGTTATATAAAAACTAAAAATTTTAATTAATCTCAAATCATTCAATATGTTTTTAAATTAATTAATGTTCCTATAAGTGTTGTACTATTTACATCTTATTAAAATTATATATTTAATTTTTAATTATTTATAAATATTTATTTAAAGGTAAAAAACATGAGGCTCTTCTATATTTTAAGTATCTTAAAAAATCATCTAATATTTAAAATTCTCAAAAAATTCTTCTATTTTTTAGAAAAATCTCTTTAAGATTTCTGTTAAAAAATAGTGAAATATATATAGTGTGAACCTTACATGTAGATCATCCAAATATTGATGATGTGATGATTTAACTCAACTCCTAAACTCGATCTAAACCAATTAAACCAATAAATAGATTATTAGTTTGGGTCAAGTTTAATTAGTTTATGTCAACTTTAAGAATTGTATTGAGTTTTCACATCAATAACATTTAATTGGTAGATATGTAATATTCATATCACGTGTTTTTCATTATTATTTTTAACAAAAGTTTAAGAGAAGGTATTTTTTTTGAAAAATTTAAAATCACAAGGAGTTTTTTTTTCTTGAATTTTAAAGATGAAGTACCTTTTTTAAGGTTACTTAAATCATATGAGAGCCTTGTGTCTTTGATCCTATTTTAAAATATTTTTATAGTTTTACTTTTATTTAATAATTCATTTATATTTAAATTAATTATTAGAAAATTTAGAGTATATGGACTTATCAGATAGATTAAATTTAAGATTTAATAAGTTGGATTTAAAAAAGGAGGGTATAAATTTAAAATCCTTTAAAATTCTTAAGTTGAATTTTAGGTCAATATAATTCAACCTGATTCATAAATAAATTTAGTTGCCACCCATGGTAAAAAAACTATAAAGTTGTTCTTGATGTATTTATATAATTTATAACGAAGATGATATATGAAATAATTTTAGAATGTTTTATAAAGAATATAAACTAACTCAAATGTTCTTTCTATGGATGGCAATGGTTGGATTAATATAAATATAAACTAACTCAAATATTCTTCTATGGATGGCAATGGTTGGATTTAAGTTTATAAATGGATGGCAATTTTATATATTTGAAATTGACGGATTTTAAAATGGATGGCTATTTATAAAATTGCAATCCATTTCTAAAACTCAAATAAAAATATATTTGAGTTAGTTTATAAACATTTGAGTTAGTTTATAAACTAACTCAAATGTTCTTCTATGGTTGGATTAATCCAACCATTGCCAACTCAACTGACTGTAGATCAAACCCTAAGTCCTTCATCTTCTAGTACAATTCCAAATCTTTCTCAATTTCCCATCTTGGTAATAGCAAAAAATGACCATATTTTGAGATGCATCCCTTTTACGATTTTTATTGAATAATTGTATAGCATACTCAAACAAATTGCGCTTAATGAACATTCCTATAAAAAAGCTACTAATAATAACATCACAAAACCCAATATTATCAATTGGACATACCACATTGTTCCATAATATACTCAAGTTAATTCATTGCAAGCCTTATCACACTAAGGTAGCTAAAATGATTAGGTTTCAAATATGGGTTTTGCATTGAACTAGCAAAATCCAAGAGTTTAGCTTCATAAAGGACGTAAAGGCTAAAATCAAGTGGAAAGAAATATGTTTACATAAAGAGGAAGGTGGGATGAGAGTTTTACATTTGAAAGTCATCAATAAGGTTAATGGTTAAAAGGATTTAGAGATTGCTCAAGAAAATACAGGCTTTATAGGTGAAGTAGCTTTATGTTTACTGCATAAAAGATAGGAACATTTGAAGGATTCAATATGAACACAATTATTCATACACATCCTCAAGTTAAGAGAAAGTGTAAATAAGGAATTCTCACATATAGTAGGTAATGGATCACACAAATCTTTTTAGTTTGATAATTAGAATTGTCATTATCATCTGGATAGGGTTTTGGAACTCATCCCTCTCTAAGGTCATTAATCCCTTTTAGTGCTTCAGTTGGTGAGGTGATGGCTTGTTGGGATTTTGTTTTAATTAGCTTCTAAGATCCATACCTGTTACATATATGTTAAACTTGAGGATTGAGCATAACAAAGATGAAGTAATGCAGTGGAATAGAACCTCATCTCGTTTATGTTCAAATTCCTCCTACTAAGCTTTAATGAGGAACCAGGGTACCAAGGTTAAATAGTTTTTCCTAACTAGTTTAAGCAAGCCCTTCCTCAAGTCTTTTTCATCCTGTAACTAGAAATTAAGGGTAAATTTATCACTTAGATAAAATTTCTTGATTCCTACTTATTCCTAATATATATGTACTTTGTAAAAAAGATGTAAGAAATTCTAGAGCATATACTTTTCAAATGTTATTTCACCTTATATGTCTCAAAAGGTTTTCTAGAACTCTATTTTTTAACTTCATCGCCTGATGAATGGAAAGACATTGTGGATTGGAGTTGTCACATTTGGAACCAAAATGATGGGAATAATTTGGTTTACAAAATCGTTATAGGTTACTTGATTAATGTAATTTGGAAAGAAAGAAATAATTGGATTTTTAATAACCAAGTATTGTAAAGGGAAGCTCTTCTTTCATAAAATTACATGTGGAATCAGACTATAACTTGTAACACATATAGTCAATCAGAGCTACAACACTTTGATCAGGAATACTTATAAACTACCTTAACACTCGTCAGTAGAGATATCAGTAAAATAAGGATAATAACTCCACAAGTATCAAAATAAGGATAAGTCTTATTGTTTTTAACTTTATCACTAGTGTAACTAGTTTTTTCATCTTAGTTTCCATAATTTTATGGCTTTTCCAAAAGGTTTTTGGTTGATGTAAGACTTTGTTATGGTCTTTTAGCCTTATTAATTATTTCTTTCTAAAAAAGTTCCAAAAGTATCAATATACATATGATTCTTAGAGTAAGCATCAAGTTAGTCAAGTTTCCATGGTGATATCTGAAGAAAAACAATGTCACCAACTGCAAACTCTAATGGTCGTCGCCTCTTATCCACATAACTCTTTTGATGATCCTGGGCAACTTTCATCATCTCTCGAATGATTTTTATCTTCTGAGTGGTAACTTCTATCAGCTTAGCTCCTTCAATTTTGGCTATATCAACCTCATCCCAACACAAAAGGTGTCCTGCACTTCCTCCCATAAAGTACTTCATATGGTGGCATACCGATACCTGTTTGATAACTGTTGTTATAAGCAACTTTATCAAAGGCAAGTGTCGGTCCCAACTGCCTTAGAATTCCATCACACATGCTCTCAGCATGTCCTCCAGTGTCTGAATGGTCCTCTTTAGTACTACTAAGCTTCAGTTTAGTACCTAAAGACTTCTGGAATTTCGGCCAAAATTGTGAGGTGAATCCCGGATCCCTATCTGATATTATAGAAACTGGCACCCCGTGCGGCTTCACAATCTCATCTATATATAGCTTTTCCAATTTCTCCAATGGGTAGGTTGTGTGGATAGGCATAAAATAAGTAGACTTCGACAATCTATCCACTATAACCCAAATAGAATCGTGACCCTTCAATGTACAAAGTAGTCCAACTATAAAATCCATTGTCACATGCTCCCACTTTCATTCTGGAATAGGAAAAGACTGTAACATACCAGCTGGTTTCTGATGCTCTGCCTTAATCTGTTGATAGGGAAGCCATCTGGCCACAGATTCTGTTATCTCTCTCTTCATCCCTGGCCACCAATAACTCTCTTTAAGAGTTTGATACATCTTAGTGCTACTAGGATGTATAGCATAAGCTGAACTGTGAGCTTCCTCCAAGATAGCTCGCTGAGACCTTGGTCATTCGACACACAAATTCTAGCTTTGAAGACTAATAACCCACCTTCTCTCAGTCTGAACCCTTCACCCTCTTTAAATGGCGATTTCTCCTAAATGACTCTTAGCTCGGGATCGTCGGCCTGCGATCTTCTAATCTTATCAAATAATGTTAGTTGAACTTCAAACCATGTTAGCAATGTTCCGTCATCCTTTACCATCTTGAGTCCAACCTCAAGCCTTCTCACACTCATCAAATGTGTCATGTAAGGATTTAGCTTAACATTTACTACCAAATAGGAGTTACGACTCAGTGCATTGGCTACCACATATGCTTTTCCCGGGTGATCATCGATTATTAAGTCATAATCCTTAATCAATTCCAACCATCTCCTTTGTCTGAGGTTTAGCTCCTTCTATATCATTAGGTACTTCAGTCTCTTGTGTGTTGGAGGTATGTAAATATAGTGCCCTGGAAAGCAAGTGTATTTACATATAACTTAATTTTCTTTCAGTTACAGTTTTGTAATTAAAATATTTTTTATTAATGAAATAAAAGAGTTTGGTTTTATTTGTATAAGCATTATATATCTAGTTAAAAGGTACCAAGATTCTTTTGTAAGTAATATACATATACATAGAGATGTATGGGAAACATGTATATTATTCTAATCTAAATTAATTGATTCACAGTTGAATAATCAAGTTGGTCGCTTGATTATTATTTAGACTGTAGTGTTGCGATTTATCTCCATGCAAATAAAGGAGTTTACTTCAAGGGAATGATGAGTTTCATATCATGATAGTAGTTGACTATCGATAATGGCACTATTCAATGAATCTGGAATCAAGTGTGTTTTCAAGAATAAAGTGGGTCGTTACTTCAATCTTAAAACATACAACTTAAGCATTCGCTTATTATGAACCATAATATTGATGAGCGGTGAACTCGTATGTGTTTCACTATAATTCTTGATATGATCGGAATAGATTTTTACAGAGTATTAATCCAGTAATTGCATGTTGGAATTATTAATTGAAAAATGTATCAGGGAACATTCACTTAAATAAAGAGTTCATAGTGATATCATCACTTCTAGATGTTTTAAGGAGATTTGGTGATTAAACTGGCGCCAGTAGTTTGATGGACTAGCT
>JANZLH020392008.1:0-11302 GCA_026770325.2 Erythroxylum fimbriatum
ATACTGCAATCCTTGGTATAAATTTATTTGACCGGTTTCCAAGGATCGATTTTCTTAAATCGAACGATAAGCCGCGATCAATATAACATAATCAAAATCATCATGTATTTTCAACAAGTCAATTTCAAACAATTTAACACATATCCACACGTAGGCAAGAATTTTCCCATTTACACAATAACCCTAAATATATTACCCACCTCCTTTCCTTGCTAAGATCTAAGTCAAGGTTGTCTTTTTCCTTGCTCTTGGGTAGGATTCGCTTGGTTCCCTAAAACAAACCAAGTTTCATTCAATAGGAATCCAATAGAAAATCCCACAATGCAAAATCACTAAAATTGATGCTAGAATACTTAAACCCAAGCATTTTCTAGACAACATGAACTAAAATCCTTCCAAAAATTCAAAGAACTCAAAATGATCTTATCTCCATTCTTCACCAAATGAAGGGATCTTTGGCTCAAATGGAAGCTCTTCTCTTCCTCTGCCTCTACCTCTTTCTCTTCTTGAACAGTTGCAATATCTTTCTTAAAGACTAAGAATAATTAAACCCTAGCTCAACTCTCCTCTTTTCTCTCAAACCACCAAACTCTCTTTCTCTTTCTTTCTCTTTTCTTCCACTCATTTTTGCTTCTCTAGAATCTTCTCGTTCACGTTGTCTCCTTTATTTATAAGCAAGACAACATCTTTCCTTTTAATTATGCCCTTAATGATTGAGAATTATCTAAAAAGTCCATTTTATCCTTCCTTATAGGCTTATGTTCTTTTAAACATAAGTGTCTTTCCAAAAATACCCTTGAACATTCTGACATAACATCTCTTCTAGAAAATGTTCTCTGTTGTCTTAAGTTTCTAATGCCTCCTAAATCGTTCAATTTGGTTCAGTGATTCAAAAGATATACTTCAAACATTTTTGAGTGTCTAGAGAAGAAGTTATGGCCAAAAGAATGAAACATGTTTTTGTTCTCGATCATACTGAACCTGTTTCGGGGAAACAGCTGTAACTTTCTCTATAAATTTCTGACTAAGGTGTTCTTTGGATGGTTCGAAAGAGCACTTCAAGAGCTACAAATTTCATAAAGACCTAGAAGAAAAATTCTATCTTCTGTGTTTTTTTCCTTCTGACTTTTTTATCTTCTTAATTTTGCTTCCTTCTTAGTTTTGCTTGCCACCAAAATTATTAGTCGTGAATTCATTTTGACTTAACATTCCTCACATCCGCAAAAGTTATAAATCACTGTCTACACTCTCCAGAGCATCTCCACTCAGAAGGACCATAACTTTCGACTTAGATGTCCAAAAATTTCATGCTATATACCTTTGAAAAGATAGAAAGATAATCTACAACTTTCAAGAAGGCAACTTTGCCAAAATTTCTCTAGATCAATTCCAAATTTTCCCTAAAGTCCAAAGACAAATTTTACATTCATCACTGCACCCAGTTCTCAACCTCATGGAATGTAGCCATTAGATTTTAGATCACTGCATAAGAATCCAATTTCAATTCTAATTTCATAAGCAATGTAAAATTGTAGCCTTAAAGAGGTGCTGTACCGGGAATCAAGTCATGGAAGAAATCTAAAGTCCAAAGAATTGAAATTAGATTTCTTCATAAGCAATGTAGCCATATGTTTCTATTTTAATCCAAACAGAGAATCGTCTCATTTGGATAACTGAAGAAAAAGATATGGCTAACAGACCGGAGCACACTCAGTGAACATTTTCCATATCAACCACCACTTTTGTTTCAAAATCTTTCCTTAACACAACTCATACCAAGATCACCTTCACTACTTCATTTACTCCTCATTCTCAACTTCATTTCAAATCAATATCATCCATAAAGAATTTATAGTCCATGATTAATCATGAACCCAAATAACAGAACATACATATATGTACATATCTTTCATCAACTTACTACACATATTCAACTTCATTTTTGTTTTCATTTCACTTCTAACTTTCACCTTAATTCTTCCCTTTTTAAAATCCCTTATCCACAAAAAACACCATAGAAAATCATGAATCTATCCACATTTCTCATTTATTAGTTCTAGTCTTGTAAGAAAAGTTCGGGATCCAATACTCCTCATAAGTCAAATCATCTCTCAGCTGAATCTCAATGGTTTGAATGATGTGAGAGGGATATGATCTATATCTTCTCATCATGGAAACATGAAAGACATCATGAATCTGTGGTAATTCTAGTGGCAGCGCCAACCTATAGGCTAGTGCTCCAATCCTCTCAAGAATTTCATAAGGACCCATATATCTGAGGCTCAACTTGGCCTTCTTGCCAAATGTCATGACTCCTTTCCAAAGAGATGTCTTAAGGAAGACTTTCTCATCGACTTCATACTCCATTTCCTTTCGGTGTGCATCAGTATAACTTTTCATTCTATCCTGAGCCGCTTTAAGCCTTTGCTTACCTAACTTAACCTTGTCGACTGTTTTCTGAATCAATTCTGATCCTATTAGTTTCCTTTCTCCTTCTTCATCCTAGCATATAGGAGTTCTACACCTCCTCCCATACAGTGCTTCATAAGGAGCCATCTGAATGCTTGAATGGTACGAATTGTTGTAAGAAAATTCGACAAATGGAAAATGCTCGTCCCAAGCTCCTTTGAAATCCATTACATATGCTCTAAGCATTCCCTCAAGGGTCCGAGTGGTCCTCTCAAATTGACCATCTGTCTGGGTGTGAAAAGCAGTGCTAAAATTTAACTTGGTTCCTAGAGCCTCTTGCAAGCTTCCCCAAAATCTCGAAGTAAATCAAGGATCCCTGTCAGAAACTATAGAGTTGGGAATCCCATACAGTTTCACTATCTCATCAATATACTTCTTTTCTAGCACATGCAGAGAATCAGTCTATTTAATTGCCAGAAAATGGGCTAACTTAGTCAAACGATCAATAATAACCCATATGGCATTATGCTTCCTACTAGTCTTGGGCAAACCCATCAAAAATTCCATAGTTACCCTTTGCCACTTCCACTTAGGAATGGACCATGACCTTAACTTGCCTGAAGGTGCCTGGTGTTCAGCCTTGACTTACTGACACACTAGATACTTACTTGTATATTCTGCTACATCCCTTTTCATGCCTTTCCACTAGAAATGTTGTCTCAAATCTCTATACTTCCTAGTGCTACCTGGGTGCATGGCATAAGGCGCATTGTGTGCCTCATCCAGTATCTCATCCTTCACCTCCTTGACACTTAGAGTACATAGTCTTCTTCTTATGACCATAACTCCATCATCCCTTGCTACCACTTCAGATTTCTTGCCATTATGAATTTCTTCTTGGAGCTTACTTAATTCTACATCCTGTGCTTGCAACTCCTTAACCTTTTCTCTGAATATTGGTCTCAGTCTAAAAATAGCAACAATACACTCAGGTTCCTCCTATTTCAAACATATTCTAAGCTTAGCCATTTCTTCCAATAACGGTAGATAAACTATCTGAACGTGGGCTATTGAGGATTTTCATACTCAAAGCATCTGCCACTATATTTACCTTTCCTGGATGGTACTCGATCAACAAATCATAATCCTTAAGCAACTCTAACCACCTTCTCTGTCTCAAATTCAACTTTTTCTGGCTTAGTAAGTACTTGAGACTTTTATGATCTGTAAAAATCTTCGTCTGAACCCTATACAAATAATGTCTCCAAATCTGCAAGGCAAAAATTACTGCTGTCAATTCCAAATCATGGGTCGGATAATTCAACTCATATGGTTTTAATTGTCGTGAGGCATAAGCTATCACTTTGTCTTCCTACATTAACACACAACCCAAACCCTTTCTTGAAGCATCATTGTAGGCTATATAACCCTCATCTCCCATAGGAAAAGTCAGAATTGGAGCACTTGTCAACCTATGCTTGAGCTCCTCAAAGCTCTTCTGGCATTCATCACTCCAGATAAACTTTTGATTTTTCCTCAATAGCCTGGTCAGTGGAGCAACTATCTGGAGAATCCTTCCACAAACCTCCTATAATAACCTGTCAGACCCAGAAAACTCCTCACTTCTATCACTATCTTTGGTGCAAGCCAATTCACCACTGCTTCAACCTTCCTCGGTTTAACATGTACCTCATCTTTAGAAATCACATGTTTAAGGAATATCACCTCGTGAAGCCATAACTCACACTTGCTGAACTTAGCATAAAGCTTCTTCTCCCTCAATGTCTACAACACTATTATGAGATGTTCCTCATGCTCGCCTTCACTCTTGGAATACACTAGAATGTTATCGATAAACACTATGACAAACTGATCCAGGTATTCCCTAAAGACCTATTAATAAGATCCATGAAAGCAGCTGGAGAATTGTTCAGTCCGAATGGCATAACTAGGAACTCGTAATGCCTATAACGAGTCCTAATGTAACACCCCAAGTTAGGGGTTAGAGAAATTGAGAAATTTCAGTGCACTTTATGCTTTGCATAATTAAGTTTTCACTCATATGTGCATATGCAATTTTGGACACATACAAATAAATTGTGCATGCATTCATTTGCATTTTCTGGTAAATTTTCTGGGAATTTTGGGATATTCAGAAAAATAGACAAATGGTGTTTTGACATGTAGCACTTCTATGTGCATGAAAAATGGCTCACATGCAATGAGCCATGTGTCAAATTTGTAGTAATGTACGTGGTAACAACACACTTGAGTATGTGTGTTACAGGGGAAAAATGAATGAAGCCTTGTTGTTCTTCGGATTATGGAGTACCCTTTGAAAATCATCGAACCTTCTTACCGATTTTTGTTGTTGATTTTTAAGTTAGTATTAACCTTGTAAACAAAACAATTCAGCCCAGCTAAGAATTTGTTTCTTGTTGGTTTTACTTCCTCAACCATCACCGAACACTGTTGATCATCACTCTCACTGTCGAAGAATTTGCAGAAAAACCAGGTAAGGGATAAGTTTAACTTTCTGAGTTCTATGAATGATTCTGATGATGTGTATTGGAAATAAGTATATGCATGAGTTGGATGATGTGTTATGTGTTGAGAATGAGCACATGCATGAGTTGTGTGTGAAACAAATTCGGTGAAAGTGATAATATTATGCAGATGTTATAACACTGATTGCATGTAGCTTAAAAAAGAAACTTAATATAGTGGAAAGGTTTCAGATGATTTGGGTGGTGTTCAGAATGGGTTAAATGAGGTGAAGGCATAGGGGAAAATGAGAATGGAAAATACGCAGTAGTGAGAGAAAGCTTGTGTAAGGAATCGATTTTTAGTGTTTAAATATAGATGTGATTTGTTTGAGTTGTGATGAGCTGAAACGAAAGTAGAAGAATTGGTTTAAGTGTGATATGTGTTCATTGAATAAGATTGAAGTGTAAAATCTGGGAAGTTTGAAGATGATAAACTAGAAGGATTTCATTTATGTGAAAGTTCGTCGCGACCAACTCTCCTGGGTTCGCCGCAACCAACTTGAAGGATTTGACTAGAATTCCTTTCGGGTAAAGTTCTCCGCTGCCAACTCTAGGTTTTGCCTCGACGAACTTGTGTAAGTTTTGCGAGAATTCCTCTTTGAAGGAGTTCACCTCTAGGTTTTGCCGCTGCGAACTTGTGAAAGTTTTGCGAGAATTCCTCTCTTGAGGAGTTCGCCGCAGCGAACTTCTCTCTATACTGAACATGCTTTGGTATTTTAGGCATAACTTGCTTTGTAGTTATTCAAATAGGATGATTTTTAATTTGGAGTAAACTAGAGACATAGGGCTACAAATTTTCTGAAGAAATAGAGTTCCAATTCTACCTCTAAGAATTTCAAAATCTGATTTGAAGTGAGATAAGAATTCTAATGAAGCTTAAGAACAACCTAAAATCTTTTAAGTATAACTTTCAATATACTAGAACAAATTAGGTGAACTTGGTATCATTGGAAACTTAAGACGAAGAGGGAAAACTTTATAGAAGGAAGTATTACCTAATTACCTCGTCTTCCAGATGAGAGTAATTGAGCAAGTGGACCAAAAGTTGGTTGTGAAATAAATCTGGATTGAGAAATTTAGTATGGTTTCACATGATTGATTGTGTGATAAGAGTAAGGATTAGAAACCCGGGAATTTATCATGAACAAATGAATTCTTATTCATGCACGATAGTAATATATGTTTGTATTGAATGTTTTAGAGGAACCCTTAGAGCGACCGATTCCAGATATTGTCGGAACTTCGAGGCAATAAGCAATAAGGGAGTTTTTGTAAGTAATTTAGACGGTAATTTTTGTAAGTAATTTAGATGGTCTCTTTTATAAGTAAATGTATGTAAGTGATCTTTGAGTATCTGTCAATAATTTAGACGGTAACTTTTGTAAGTAATTTAGATGGTCTCTTTTGTAAGTAAATGTATGTAAGTGATCTTTGAGTATCTGTAAGTAATTCAGTAAGAAAGTTTTGATGGTTTTGCTTTGACAGTTTTGTTTACTATTGATTTTCTCCATTAAATGATTTGAAAAGCTATCAGTAATCTTTAGGATGCTCACATTTTATTTTGTTCTGTTTAGTACTGAATTGAATTGTGTTTTATGATGATTGTGTTCTGAGCCTCGAGTCAATAAATGTCTAAAATATTCAAAGCAAGCAAATATGATTGACTAATTATTATGCACATGAATTGAACTTGTTTGGTTTTGTAACTGTCAAGTCCTAGTCGTGGGTAAATAGGCATGCCTAGAAGGGTCTGCAGCTGCTTCTGTGGCACTTCAGTGTATTCTGTTAATGGCACTTCGGTGTCTTCTATTAATGGCACTTCGGTGTCTTCTATTAATGACACTTCGATATTGGGACTTCGGTCTCTTCTGGACACTTCGGTGTTGGGACTTCAGTCTCTTATGTATAAGTCCCGTTACCCACTCCTATTTATGAATTTACGGTCTAACTCGTTTTGCACCTTAATCTCTAATAAGCTTTGATAAGACACAAACCCTATTTTTTGATCTGATGGATTAACACCCTATTCCAAAAATCTGTTCTATATTTCTGTATGTTCTATTGTGCTATTGAAATGTCTAACTTTAGCATACGAAGTGTTTTCCTTAATAAATCTTATTATGTTCTAAATTTCAGTATGTTGAGATGCTTTTGTGTAACATGATTCAGTATCTATTGTGGTTAAACATAGTTTAGTTATTACTCACTAAGCTATATGCTTAGCACGATGGATTTGCCCCCTGTAGGTTCCGAGAGAAGGACGTAGGGACTGGGACAAGTCAACCGCAATGGCTAAAGGTGTTTGAAATTTGTTTTGTAAAAAATGTATTTCGAGTTTGTTTTTGGACTTGTATTTGATGTATATGACTCCTGAATTTTTGTTTGGAGGGTTGCAATAACCTTAATTCAGGCTGGTTTCTAAAATTATGATATGTAATGTATGTTTGTTTGAGATTATGGAAATGCATATATAAAGTGTTTCGTATGATTGGAATGCTTATTTTTGAATGCTATGCTTCCGCGAAATGTTTTGGTTTGTTTGTACTGTCTTGTGTGGCATCCACATATCCTCCCAGAGGGTATTAGGGCGTCACACCTAAAGGTTGTCTTGCTTACATCAGACTCCTTGATTCTGAGCTGATGATAGCCTGACCTAAGATCAATCTTGGAAAAGACTCTTGCTCCCTTTAGCTAGTCAAACAAATCATCAATCCTAGGTAGAGGATACTTGTTCTTAATAGTCACCTTGTTGAGTCTCTGATAATCAATGCACATATGCCATGTTCCATCCTTCTTCTTAACAAATAGAACTGACGCTCCCCATGGTGACGAACTTGGTCTTATGTACCCCTTCTCTAGCAGTTCCTCCAACTATTCCTTAAGCTCTTTTAGCTCAGCTGGAGCCATTCTATATGGTGGCATAGAGATGGGTGCGGTACCGGGAATCAAGTCGATAGCAAACTCGATTTCCCTTACTGGTGGCAAACCAGGTAAGTCCTCTGAAAACACGTCTGAAAATTCCCTCACAGCTGAAAAATCCTCTAACGTCCCTTCATTCATTTCAGTGTCCACAACATATGCCAAGAAGGCTTCACTCCCCTTTTCCATCATCCTGTCAGCTAGCAAAGCCAAAATAATTCTTGGTAATGGTGTTTTCCTGTCCCCTCTAAAAATCAACTTCTCACCGTTGCCAAGATCAAACTCTGCCTCTTTAAGGCCACAATCTAACTTTGCACAAAATTTCTCCATGGCATCCATTCCCAGTATCACATTTAGATCCTTTAACTCCAACAGTAGCAAATCCACTACCAGTTTAGCACCCTCAATAAACAAGTCACAATCCCTATACACTTGACTTATTATCACTTTCCTCCCTAAGGGAGTACTAACAATCAAGGGACTATCCATGGGCACCAATTTAACATCATGTAAAATCATGTTTGCAGAAACAAATGAATGTGTGGAGCCAGAATCAATCAACAAATATACTGCAGAGTTAAATAACTGAGCCATACCCGTGACAACTTCAGGTGCGGCTGCAACTTCCTCTCTGGTCATAGCAATTACCCTGGCCTGTGCCTGACCCCTAGGCCTTCCTAGAGGAATAGCCTTCCTTGCAGCTCCAGAACTGCCCACCTCAGCGAGTGGTCTGGTTCCTACTGTTTCTGCTCTCCTTGGGGCTTGCAACTGTGACCCCTCTTGCCTTGTTACTTGGGGACAGTCCCTGATCATATGTCCCTTCTCTCAGCATCGAAAGCATGCTCTAAGTAACTTGAAACACTCTCTCCTGTGAAGCTTCCCACAATGCTCACATTGGGGGTTCATGTCCCTGCTCCTCTCCACCCTACTATTGCCCCCTGCAGTTGAGGCTTGCATTGAAGCTACCCTTGGTTGCTTTTTCCTAGCAGAGACACTACTCCCCATCTCACTCTGTGTGTGGAAGCTCTTCCTACCCCTCTCTGGCATTGGAGCACTCACCCCTTTCTTGGAAAACTGCTCCTGGTTCCTCCTCTTCCTGCTCACTTCATTCTTTATATTCTTCAGTTTTTCAGCCTGGAGTGCGGCATCTACCAACTGTTGGTAGTCACAAAAATTGTGGATCAGGACTTTCTCCTTGATCTCTAAATGAAGTCCTCCCTCAAACTTGCGGAACTTATCCTCCTCATTAGCAACAATGTTGGCCGCATACCGTAACAACTAGGTGAACTTCAGCTCATACTCACTCACACTCATTTCCCTCTGTGTGAGATTCAGAAACTCCCTGGCCTTCTCTTATACATAAACCCTAGAGAGGTACTTCTTTCTAAACACTTCCACAAATTCTTTTCATGACAACACCGGAGGCATAACTTGACTGTGGGGCACTGATTCCCACCAATGAAGTTCATCCCCTTGCAGTAAGCTAACTGCATAATTCAGCTTCTCCTCATCAGAGCACTTCATCTGAATCAGGACTCGCTCAGTCCTCTTCAACCATGCTTCATCCTCTTCCGAATTTGTAGTCCCAATAAAATCTACAGCCTCATACTTGCAGAGCTTCTCATACTGTCCACTCCTCTCCACTGGAGTTGGCACTGGGACTTGTGACCCTTAGCCCATGGCATAAGTGAAAGCCTGGGCAAAGGCTTGAAAGAACCGCAGATCCATAGTAGGCATAGGAGGAGGAGGCGGTGGCACTTCATGTTGCACACTAGGTGCCTCAGAATCAGGAGCAGAGTGTGTCCCCACATCTTGCGGGACATAGGATTCATCTGTGCTCCTTTGGCGAGAGCTAAATCGAGTCACAGCTGCTCGAGTTCTGTTTCGAGGCAGCATTTTCACTCCTTCAATAAAAAACCATTGAAAATCTTTAGTTCATGCAAAATAATTTCAAAGTATGCAAAACAGTTCAGATCATATAAAACAATTTCAAATCATGTGAAACAATTTAAAACAACGCAAGTTATTCTTTTAAAACAATGCACATTCACTTCATGTTTTAAACTACCCATTTCATACCTAAGATACTCCTAAACCTAGTCCCAAACTTGGACCTAAACTTAGTTGCTCTGATATTATAAGATGTTGGACCCTGTTTTTGAAGTCCAACATCGGGAATTACTAATTGACTTCTTCATATAATTTGTAGCTCTGTGTCTCTAGTTTATTTCAAATTAAAAATCATCTCATTCGGATGTCTAAAGAAGAAGTTATGGTCAAAGGAAATAAGACTGTTCAATTTGAAATTTCTCTCAATTGTTCAGACCAATACTAACTTCTATAACTATTGTCTTCATCCTCTGTGCTAAGTCACAGATGGAAGCTGACGAAGGGCTTAGTCTAAGAGTGGATCAGACGCATCTAAGCAAGACACAGACGAAATACACGTGTCTATGCGAGACGCAGACGAAGTTCATGCGTTTAAGCAAGATACAGATGAAGTACACGCATCTATGCAAGACGCAGACGAAGTACACGTGTCTATGCGAGACGCAGACGAAGTACACGCGTCTAAGCAAGATGCAGACGAAGGGCTTAAGTCAAAGCTTTGAGCTTTGACTTAGACGGATGGATTCAGCCAAGCTAAATCAGACGATGGATTCAGCCAAAGCAGAATCAGACGAAAGATTCAGTCAAAGCTGAGCGTTGACTCATACGCAGTCAAGCTGAGTTTTAACTCATACGGATGGATTTAGCCAAGTTGAATCAGACGATGGATTCAGTCAAAGCTGAGCATTGATTCAGATGCAATCAAACTAAGCTTTGACTCAGACAGATGGATTCAGCCAAGCTGAATCAAACGATGGATTCAACCAAAGCTGAATCAGACGAAAGATTCAGTCAAGCTGAATCAGATGATGGATTCAATCAAAGCTAAGCGTTGACTCAGACGCAGTCAAACTGAGATTTGACTCAGATGGATGGATTCAGCCAAAGCTGAATCAGACGAAGGATTTAGTCAAAACTGAGTGTTGACTCAAACGAAGCCAAGCTGATTAACTCAGACGGATGGATTCAGCCAAGCTGAATTAGACGATGGATTCAGCCAAAGCTGAATCAGACGATGGATTCTGTAAAAGTTAAGTGTTGACTTAGATACAGTTAAGCTGAGCTTTGTCTTAGACGGATGGATTCAGCTAAAGTTGAATCAGACAGCTTTGACTCAGACACAATCAAAGCTGAGCTTTGACTCAGACAGAGGGACTCCTATAGGGTCTTCCTTAAATCACCTAAAGCTCTAAATTACAAATTACACTCTCCAAAACGTCTCCAATAATTCCTACATCCATTCTAACATCACTTTCACTCATACTCTTTCCAAATTCACTTCTTCTAATGCGATATCAGTCCGTAAACATTTAGTTACC
>JANZLH020392110.1:0-11296 GCA_026770325.2 Erythroxylum fimbriatum
TTAGTTAATTAATAAATTAATCTAGATTTAATAATAAGACTTATAAAAATAATTATTATACTAAACTATTGAGCACAAATATTGTCTCGACTTTGAAATAGAATCAATCCAACTTAGATTAAATTGATTAGAGTAAAATAATATTAATATTATTAAAAATAGAGTTAGAATCTAAGTCGTTGCGATTCGTGTTTTGGAAATATCATATTAAACTTACTATGTTATTTATGGATTATGATCCTATTTAGTAATCAGTTGATTGCATTAGTTATTAGCTTGCTTCAAAAGGTGGAATCAGCCACTTCAACTGCCCCAACTCACAGGCCCGACCACAAGATAAGGAAGTAAATCACGGTATCTACTCGGTCAACCCACCAACAGAGCGGCCCTTTTCACCTATTTTCAGGATTCAAACCTAGAACCTTGCTCCAACTAACCCTGCTGGAAGACCAACCGAGCTACACCCGTGCGGGCAATTAATTAACTGATATTAGCTATTAGCTGATTTTATCAACTGTTAGCTATTAATTAACTGATAAGCTATCTAATTGTATTAGCTATTAGCTCATTCTATCAGCTGTTAGCTGTTAGTTAACTGATCAACTGTCTGATTATATTAATTATTAGCTGATTCTATCAACTGTTAGCTGTTAACTGATTGATCGGCTATCAACCAAACAAGGCGTATATCATGTACATCGAAATATATGTACATTAACCAATTAATGATGTACCAACAATGCCATTGATTTGTTATCAATCAAAAGAACCCAATCTCATCTGCTTAATCATATACATGTATGCGTTATATTATTGTAAGCCCCTCTAGAGAGGAGAATGAGAACCACCACCACCCAACCAATCTGACCTTCCCACGTGTCAGCTTGTTTTCGCCGGCACAGGGATTGTTGTTAATTTCCAAGAAGAGCCCTCAGCACGCACATAAAATTCTAAATTCTTTCATCTTATTTTCTCTCTGAGAACTTGTGAGAAAGAAAGAAAGCATCAAAACACACGGCGTGTTCTTAGCTTTTCTCTGCCTTAAAGGTACCCTTCCCTGTTCCTGTTTCGGTTAATTCCCTTCCCTTCCCCGACACCCAAACACCCACTTTCTGGTTCTCTTTCTCAAGAAAGTAGATTCAGTTTTTCCTTTTCTCTCGAGGGTGGGGAATTGAATTGAATTGATTTTAATTCAAAGAAAAAAAAAAGGAAAAATGAGCTTTCAAGATCTGGAGGCAGGCCGGCCGTTGAGGGCACCGAGGATCAACGGTAAACAAGACGCCACGCAGGCGGTGGCTTCTGGAATCTTCCAGATCAACACCGCCGTTTCCACCTTCCAACGTCTCGTCAACACCCTCGGTACCCCTAAAGACACCCCCGACCTTCGCGAGAAACTGTCTGCCGCCTTCTCTAACTTTGTCGTTTTGTGAATTTCTCTATTAGTTTGATTTATCAATTTCATTAGGGTTTTATGATTGTTACTTATTGCATGACAGGCACAAGACAAGACTGCATATCGGGCAGTTGGTGAAAGATACTTCGGCGAGATTAAAGCAAGCTAGTGAAACTGATCACAATGCGGGAGTCAGTGTATGTATTGCTGATTTTCGTCTTTTTTTCTTTAGATTGGATTTTAATATTGCTTGGTCGCTCGATTTATGTTGTTGTTACAATTCCAGCAAAGCAAAAAGATTGCTGATGCCAAACTTGCAAAAGATTTTCAAGCAGTTCTGAAAGAATTTCAGAAAGCTCAGCGACTTGCTGCCGAGAAGGAAACTGCATACACTCCATTTGTTCCCCAGACAGTTCTACCTTCCAGGTCAATTGTTTTAGGAAGCACTGAATTATGAGTTCATTTCCCTATTAGTGGATGCTGGAGGTTTTGTGAAAAGAAATTCAGCTTGGAATGAATAGTTTTGTTTCAGTCACTGTTACCTCACTCAGTGTTGCAAATTTTTTATTATATATTGTCTAAAGATTTTGGTTTTCTTGATTTGCAGCTATACAGAAAGTGAGATAGATGTAAGTCGAGATAAGACTCCAGAACAGCAAGCACTTCTTGTAGAGTCAAGAAGGTAAAATGGTGCTCATCTACATACTAAATATGATCCACTGCTAAAAAAAAATTGATTTTTGTGTTTTTATGTTAATCACACAAGTATATGTGGAATTAACCTTGTTGAAAAGTGCTAGGAATAGTTTGAAGCTAAAAATTACTTGCCTCTTGTTATTGATCCAAAATTCTGTTAATTCCTCAAAGGGGTACCATTCTAGAGATCCCCAGTATTGGCAGCAAGGTGTGGTTGTATGAATGTCAGTATGATTGGTAAATCGCATTTGCATTTTGGACGTCTAGGTTACAGTGATGGGTTTCTATATCCATTCTTTTATCGAATATAGTTTGTTTGATGTTTGAAATCATATCTTATTACCTATCTTCTAGCTTACATGTTGAGTGGAAAGTGCTTGTAGTTTGTCTGATGTCTAACTAATATGAGTTTGCTTACTCCTATTCATCTCTTGAATGAATCAAATAACTTTGTTGCAGACAGGAGGTTGTTCTGCTGGAGAACGAGATTGCCTTCAATGAGGCCATCATTGAAGAAAGGGATCACGGAATACAAGAAATTCAGCAGCAGATTGGTGAAGTGAATGAGATATTTAAAGATCTTGCTGTTCTTGTACATGAGCAAGGAGCTATGATTGGTAATTCCATCTTTTCTTTTTTGGTGAAACTGTTTTCCACTACATTGGGGACATTTTGGAATTGTGACTTATCTATTCTGTTTTTGTTTTCCTTTTTCATATACGGTTGAAATTCCAATTGTTTATCGAATTCCAAGTTATTGGCATGTAGCTATTCATATCAAAATTCCACTTTTTTGGTTGATCGTAGAATTATGACTCTGAATAACTCATTTTCATTAGATTACTCAATATTGCACTATAGCTTTAATCACTAAAACGTTGACTTTATGTCAATTAGAAATATAGGTTAAGTTAATTACTTTAGTATTGTGGGTAATTGATTTCATTGTCTACACTTATCATGCCAAATTTGCTGCAGATGATATTGGCACCCATATTGAGAATGCGCAGGCTGCAACTGCGCAGGGTAAAACCCAACTCGTGAAAGCGGCAAAGACCCAAAGATCAAACTCATCTTTGGTAAGGGATTTTCATTTCTTCATTTATTTCCTTTAAATTCTTTTAGCGAGGTTTAGACCTATCTTTTAAGTTTCATGTTATCAGAGGAACATCAGAAGCCCAAAGGCCATACCTTTTTTATTTTCCAAATTAAGTTATGCTGGTTTTCAGACTTCAGTGTTGTGGTACCGCCTTTGCAAAAATGACTAGTAGTTTAGATAAGAGAAATATGATGTTTTATATTTACAATAAGTTAAAGTCTCTTGAGTATTTTGGATTTAAAATTTTGCGATTTATTCTTTGTGTTTTTGTGCAGACTTGCTTGCTTCTGGTTATCTTTGGAATTGTACTTCTCATCGTGATCATAGTTCTCGCAGCCTAATCTTAAGGTGTCTTGATTTCCTCATTGAGCAATTTGAGGAGCCGCTTGGCAACAACATAGTTTGTCTTTTTGCTAATTTCGTGGGTGATGTTCTTTTATGGTACCTAATGACTGACTAGAGTGTCTCACTACTGGTCGGAGGTGGTGTATAGTGAATGGTATGGTAGTATTTAGTTGTTTCATGTGGGTGGGGAATGTTTTGTCTTTTTCTCTTTTGGGTATTAAGGTGTGCTGGGCATTTTGAGGGAGTGTTCTTTGTGTAATTGTCTTCATCAAAATTTTAAATGTGATATGAATAAAATGTCAAATTCTTTGGTCGACAACAATCGATGCAGCTCCTCAGTATCATCGGTAATGTTAAAGACTTATTTTCCTGTTTTTCATTTTCCAGGAAATTGACACGCCTATATGACATTACAGGTTCTAATTCGAAGCAATGATTGTATTAACTTTTTGAGTTCGTAAAAGTCTTGGGTTTAAGTTGTGCTGATAATACCTGGGGAACATATATTTAAGACGCTTATTTCATTTCCAAGTTTTACAAAATGAAAATGAGATCCAAGACTTGCTCTTAAGGAATACACGCCCCAGAACTCCATTAACTTGGCCATCCCAAACTGAGCAAAACAATGACACTCAGCCTAATTAAAGAGCACTTGCGTACCAAAAAGTGTATTTGGCTAGAAAGCCACACTTTAAGACAGATAGTGTAAAGATTGTGTGTAGCTGAACTACGATTGTTTTGAAGTTTCGGACATTGTGGTATCCGAATGGCATATGGATGCCAAGACAATCAGAAGAGTACATATGAAAGCTGTTAAAAATGTAACGGCAGACACAATTCTATCATGTTCTCTCCTACCAGAGGGTATTCTCCACATAACTTGGCTGGTTTCCGATTCATCTTGGCCGTAGGTTGGCATAAATAAGCACCTTTGGTTGTCTGAGCTCCTTCCAATGTTGCAGTCCATGAATACATCAGGTGCACCGAATTGCACTATTGAATAGCCACTTTCATCTAGGGGCTGCCATTAAAAGAAGCTCCATTAGTATTGCATTTGTCAACATTTCCTTGCCACGTCTTTATTGATTTTCTTGTCATTTAATATGTGCTAAATCTCCCTTACATGCCATCATCTCCTATTTACTTACTGGATATCGTGCATGTAATGGAAGATCTATGCTAATCTCTATCTCATTCTTGTTTCCAGAAAAGATATTCGACCCGACACTCAAGTGGATCTCAACAACAGATTGATTGGATCGAACAGAAGGCAATTCCAGATTTGTATCTCCAAAAACGGCTGCATCTATAAAGACTGCAATAAATGGATTAAAAGAATAAACCCAAGAATCACAAACTTTCGATTTTGCTAACACTAATTAAGTGCATTCCTACAAAAATAATTGCAGTACCACTTCGTTGCAGAAGGTGTTGGAGCTCAAATGGGTCAGCAAAGACTCCAGAAGGCAGTCTCTCAATCACTATAACCTTGCAAGAGTGACTAGGCAGTTGAGATGAAGGCATAGGCCGAAATTGGAATTTGAGAGTGGAAGAAATCACACGATGAGAACCTTCACCAGTCAAAATGCGTTGAGGAATGGATTTCCTCAAAAGAAGTGCACCATATGGCAACAGCTTGCATGAGTCCATATGAAGTTCCTTCGCTATGAAATCTTGGAAACTTGATTCAAGCAAGATTTCATATTTTTGGAAATAATGCTCCATAATGTGTTTTTCGAAACTTAAATGATTGATATCCATGTTGTTGGCATCTAAATTTAATCTGTGCCTCGCAACCTGAAGAAGGTAATATGCATATGAGGCCAAACAGCAGCTACTTCATGCAACAATGCACAATGGTAAGATTGCCTCCACATTCTCAGCCCCAAAATTTGATGGAAAAATCTAACATGGACTCAAGGCGATACATATATTTTCTTCAAAAGGCTTCCGGAAATTATGAGTATTAATATGTTTGAATGTTAGGAGGATGCATCATGTTGGTAGTACTATTACTGTTTTAACTAATAGCTTTTACAGTCAAAATCATACAACTATTTATTTATGATTTATGAATTCGGTTCTTTGAATTTTTTTACATGTTCCAAAGGCTGTAAGATTCACTTGGGCTGGAAAAAGTTATAGTTCATTAAGTAGCGGAACAAACAAGCACATACTATGGTTCACTGAATGCAGCAATATCAGCTTAAAGTAGATCACTAAGATTCTCAGGTCAAGCTCAGTATGAATTATGATAATGCTTCCAGATAAAGACCAAGGGAGAGAGAGTCAGGAATAGGGACATTTCAGAATTAGGACTGAAGGACCAACGTACTGGAACATGGAAGTTTGAAAAGAAGATGTGTAGTTTATTTATTGATGATGTTTAACATAACCCAAATAGCAACCAAATAACAAAAGGAGTTTTCCCAAATAGATCAACTAAGCAACATAAGCTGATTTCCATGAAGTTGAAAAAGAGCTAAAAATAGTCTAAGGAGCACCAACCTTATTTGAAGAAGAAACTCGTGTGTGGCAGCCAAGGCATAGAAAGCATGTCAACAAAATCCACACTTTCTGACAAATGTTAGGTTGAACAAGCTGCAGATTGTCCATACAGCAACTGAATAAGGGAGTAGACAAGAAACATCCAGTCAAATCTCTTATTACAAGGATGTCAGTGGTAATGTCTCTTTATAATGATTTGGCCCCAATATAAGAAAATAAAGAAATAAGATCCATGTAGCTGCAACTAATTTGAACTAAACGCAAAGTTGAGTTGAGTTAAACTTCACATTGCCTGAACTTCATGGCAGAGTTCCTATGCAAGCAAGACATATGAATTACTGACAACATTTCATTCCTAGTCCAATAACATTACCATGAAAAGAATTGAAAAATGTGTTGAAAAGGAGAAATTTTATAATCTGCTACTGCTAAAACATTTCCTCAGATAAAAGTTCTCAAGTTAGGCATCGCCTGTTTAATTTTTTAGAAAAGTCTCAATATGATGAATACAATCAGTAATCAAACTGCCACTCAGCTATTGAGACACCTCCTTTCA
Source organism: Erythroxylum fimbriatum (assembly GCA_026770325.2). Lineage (NCBI taxonomy): Eukaryota > Viridiplantae > Streptophyta > Magnoliopsida > Malpighiales > Erythroxylaceae > Erythroxylum > Erythroxylum fimbriatum. The sequence continues at coordinate 6,598 of JANZLH020392110.1, forward strand.
ACTGCTAAGGTTAAATCCTTTATTAGGGAGGGGCAATGGATAGAGTTGGGAACTTCAATCCCTAAAACCCAACTATCTCCCTAACTTGCTGTCCCCTAATAGATATATTTGGAGAAACCATCCAAAGGGATTATTTAGCACTAAAAGTTGTGGAGAATGGCTGATTCGGAGAGATGTCAAAGTGGAATGGTATGACGTGGTTTGGCACAGAGAGCTATTGCCTAGCTCCTCCTTCATTCTATGACTCACTACCCTAAAAAAGTTAAGTACAACGGATTGGCTCTCTTTCTTGAATTCAACTGAGGATTGTATCCTGTGTAATTCAGGACGAGAAAACAGGGACCATTTGTTCTTTGAGTGTCATTTCTCTAGGGACATTTGGTCTAGGATCAGACACAAATGTCTTTGGTTCTTAAGCACACATCAGTAAGCAGGGATTCTACAATGGTTTACCAGTTTAAAGACTATTTTCCATCCTAATACTTATCTGCCTAATTTCCTTTGCGACTTGCATTAAGGAAATATGGGCTGAAAGGAACCTTCGCAGGTTCCAGGATATCAGTAGAAGTCAACAACAGATTTTTTAGTGTGTTTATACTAAGGTCAGAGAGCAAATAATATACTCGAGATCTATCAAGGAATGCTCATCTCAACTAGCTATCTTATGGAGATTATAGTTAAGTATGACCAAGGATAAAGCATCAGATGGGAGACTTACCGGAAGGTGACAGAGGGCAAAGCGACTACGGAGCTGCGGTTTGACTGACTATCAACCGATGGACTGGTAAAGAAAGAGATATGAGGAAAAGCAAGAGAAAGTTGGAAATCATCACTTTGTTTCGGTGAGAATCTATTGTGGAAGATGAAGAATGGAAATTTAGTTTATGAAGAATTTGTCAAATTTACCTGATCTGAGAGTCTCCTCCATGAATCACTCCTGCATGTCCCCCCAGAGGTTGGCGATCTCCAAAATCAGGTGCAGTGGGAGTTTTTACCCCTTTCACCATCTGTCGTCCAGTGTTTCTGCAGTGGCCCCTGATACGCTGTCGTCCAATGCTTGTCGATACTCTCTGCGTCTAACAATTGTATTTGGTTTGTTTACCTTTTGCGTTGCCGTTTTGTGATAGGAGGGCGTGCTTACTCTCCTCAAGTTGTATTGTTCTTGACTCTCTTCAACTTGGCGAGCAAATTCTTCCCGCTCGTAGAAATTTGCGGAAGCAACGATATGAACAGTACATCGCCGGCTAATTCATCAGTATCAACAACCGCTATCGTCGGCGGAGGGAGTATTAGCAATCCTGCTTTGGAAGATTTCCAATTTCCATCTAATCTCATCTCTGTCCAAGACCGTAAAGATGAGGCCATGCTTGGTTTGTGTTTTTGTTTTTCCACTTTTCTTTTCATGCTCACTGTTATTACTCGTCAAGTTTCTATGTTTGGGCAGTTTTAGTGAAATTCCTTTAGTTCGGCCATCTGGGTCACCATGATTGTTCATAATCTTTGCTAGTTTTCAGGCAATCTGTTATGTTCATGCATTAGGTTAAACAAATGGGTCAATTATGTGTTAGAGGGAATGTGTAATCGCGCGGGTGGTAGAAGGGATTAAAATGGCAGTGCTCAAAAAATTATTATATGAATCTGTTCTGGTGCGTCCCAGTTCGATGTTTGCTCAGTTATAGAAATCTTGATGTTGCAGTCTTGAAAGCTGATCTAATGGCAGCACTAAACAAGGAGGTAAAATCCTTGGATGAAGATAACTGGAAGTTTGAAGGACCTCGTTCTCGTATCCATCTTTTATCAAGATCTGGTTAGTTCTTCATCATTTGTTCCCCTTTGCTTAATATTGATTACGTTCTGGTCATAAATGTCTGGTGGTATCTAAACAGGATTAATTTGTGCGTTTCTAAAACATGATCAGCAGCCCTAGTAGAGTCCGGAATACAGGAAGAATATGAAATGGATATTATGTCAGCGTCGAAGTTATAATATAGGGGACATCTATTGTTTTTATTTCAAGATAAGAGCTTTTGATCCACTGCTTGTGTTCGTAAGAGTGTTGTTGGGACTCAAGATGAATTATTTAGCTCATGATATCTACTAGTTTTTCTGTGTTCCGTATTTTTATGCTCATGTTATACACTATATAACGATTCTCATTTAATTTGTACAAAACCAATCTAGGTGGATTTCTGAACAAGAAGATGGAGATAACAAAGAATAGGACCACAGCATCTCCAAAATGAAGCTAAAGTTCTCTGAAAGGTAATATCTTCAATTTGCTGAACATTGGGCAGATCTCCTCCATTGGTAATGCTTGAAGCTGGAAGGCGTACCATTCTATGGATAGCCTGTATGAAGTGCTGGCCCTTGGATCTGTATCTAGAAATTTTCTTTTTATGATATGATAAGTTTTACTCAAAAAACTTTTTTTATGTACTGACTGTCACTGAAAAGTCTCTAGGAAGCAGACTTATGCTATACTACTGGTCAAGTGTAGCCATGTCAATCACCACCTCTGTAACTCTGTTACCTGTTTTATTTAATCTCACATGCAATCACAACTAGATTTGTTTCTTAATCCTTCTTAGTCTTATATGAGATGTGCTTCATGCTCTTAATCCTTTACCTTTAATATATCTAATTAAATCTTTTCAATCCCTAAAATTATATTGAACATTTCTATTAAATTTCCGGGCTTCAAAAGTCTGAAACTGTTAAAACTGTACTTCTCATAAAAAAAAGAAGTGTAGTAAGAGCAATATGTTGGCTTAACATACACAGTGAAACTCAGAAACAGAGAGACTGACATATTGAAGGCTAAGTTCATTAAACCTTTTTCCTGCTCGTGGATCCGATTTCCAAAACGAGTATAATTGTTGGCTTCATCTAATGGTAATGGTATGGGTGGATTATTGTACTGTTATAGTTGATTCATGAGTTCCATCAATAGGAATAGTCAAAAATGAGGGTTCAGATTACCTGTTACTATTCCTGTCATTTTTTACGATTATCTATTCATTCAATTTCTTCAAATGAATGGATGTTGATAAAATAGTAATGGTAACAGTAGAACTAAGATCTTGCGTCGATTAAGAATATCCAAAGTTCTTTCCTACCCCTTTGAAACAGAGCACGCCTTCTTTGACTAGCTCTGATCAAACTAACTATTTTGCAAATGAGTGAAGTGGGCCCCATCTATCTGATTGTTCTTTACTTCTTTCTTTGTTGACCAGTGGATAAGGGAAGAGCAGTATCAATTATGGAATTGGAACTTCAACTATTCTCTGGAATCATTGTTAGTTTGTTTCTGTCAGCTGTATCACAGAATCAAGACCCGAAAACATCTTACTATAGCAATGAGTTCGGCCCTTTTAATGCATCATATTACAGTAACTTCGCTGTCCAGTCGCCTGCTGCAATCAGCAATGGAGCCCTTCAACTCACCCATGATTCGGCTGGTAACTTTGACCTCAAGCACAGATCTGGTCGTGTTCTGCTCAATCACTCGTTCAAGATGTGGGAAGATGAAGAAGATGGTGGCAGATTAGCTTCATTTAACTCCTCCTTTGTGTTCAACATTTTTCGGGTTGATAATTCCTCTGTCATTGGAGAGGGTCTTGCTTTCTTCATAGCTCCTGATATTAACGTCCCTGAAAACAGCGATGGTCAGTACCTCGGTTTAACCAACTCCTCCACCGACGGTAATTCCTCCAATCAGATTGTTGCGATTGAGGTTGACACCTTCAAGGAAGTTTTTGACCCTGACGACAACCACATTGGCCTTGACATCCACAGCATCGTCTCTAACAAAACAGCATCACTTTCCAACTTTGACATCCAAATTGCTCCGGTGGGAATCAAATTTTTTAAGGTCTGGGTTGATTACGACGGCTTAAACAAATTAATGGAAGTGTACATGGAAGAAGATGGCAAGGCCAAACCCACCACACCAGTTCTGTATTGTAATCTTGACCTCAGAGGGCTCGTTAATCAGTACTCCTACTTTGGCTTCGCTGCTTCCACTGGGAGAGCTGTACAGCTGAATTACGTGCACCGGTGGAACCTCACCGTGAAGCTTCTACCCAACACTACTAGAAACGGTAATAGTGATAAGTTGATCTAGATTGTGCTGCCAATTGTAGTGCCTGTTGTGTTTCTGTTACTTTTAACTGGTGTGGGATGTTTGATATACTATATGCGGAAGAAGAGGGCAATGCCTTCTGGCACCAACTTAAAAGAAACCACTAAGAGCTTCCTAAATTTCAAGGAGTTCCGGTTTAAAGATCTCAAGAAGGCCACCAACAATTTCGATGATAAGTGTAAGATTGGTGAAGGTAGCGTCAGTGTGGTCTACAGAGGGGTACTGCAAAATGAGAATTTAGAGGCTGCAGTCAAGTTGTTCTCAACTCACTTAACTATCTCTCGTGAATATTTATTGTCTGAGCTGTAGGAAAATTTCGGGAGGTACATCATATGTACCAGGTGTGGAAAACAAAAATTTTTGTTACCGGGACCTTCTCGAAAGTCAGAATCCATGTGTCTGCATTCAAACTCAAACCTGAATAGCCAATAGAGACTATCTCTAAAGGTATCAACGCAGAGATCAGAAAACCTAACCGGGCCAAACCCTTTTGACCCGGGAATAGCTAGAACAAATTAAAGGCTGCTAGACCTTACCTTTGTCCTTGGAGAGCTAAGA
>JANZLH020392214.1:0-11289 GCA_026770325.2 Erythroxylum fimbriatum
TCGGATAGAAGGCATTAGGGTTATTTTAGTAGAAAAGCATGAATGAAAAGAAAGCATTAAATGCTTTATTTAAACCAAATATTTGTGTATTCTTTTAAAGGATTGGAAAAGCTTTTCAGAAGCATTAAATGGTTTGTGAAAAGGTTTGACATTCTGTAAGCATTAAATGAATTCCGAAGCATTAAATGCTTTATGAAAAGGAAGCCTTGACATTTTTAAGTAGGAATTGGAGGGATAGGGATTGAGTTTTAAGTAATTAAGTAGATTGTAGCTTTATCAAACGTTAAATAAAGAAGAAGAAGAACAAATAGAAAGGCCTGAGCTGGAGTGTGGCTAGTTGCAACTAACTACAAGTTGAATTAGAAAGGAGCGGAAGTATATTATTATTAACATAGCAAGCAAAGTAAGTTTTAACTACAAAGTTGGCGTTTCAATCACTAAATGACCAGTTAGCTGGCAAGCACGTAGAATTAGCTGATCTACTTAGTCTCTCCCATTCTCATGTGCATGTTTCACACCATCTTTCTTGGTTTTTCCAAGGATATTAAGGAGAATTGAATTGGAAGAAACATTAGCGAGAGGGAGAGGAGAGAGGATTCTCTTGCTTCCCTGTCTCTATTCACTGTAATGTAGATTGAAACCAGATCCAAAACCATCACAGACACCCTAAGCCTACCCATCTTCCTCTTTGTTGGAAACTACAAGAAGATCATACATATGTCGTAAGTGTTGTGATAATTGTGTACGTTAACAACTTCAATTTTAGAAAGAAAGGTTTGCTTGTACTTTAGCAGCACATGGAAGCTGTCCTTTAGTGATACATTTGGCTGGAGGGTGCAAACAAAAGCTCAGCTCAAATAGGGTTTATTTCTTTAGTTACTCCTCCAACTTGTGCTGATGATAGAAATTCTACTCTTATCTGCCACGGACCAGGTTTGAGAATGGTAAGTAAAAGGAAAGTGTTGTTGGTCCGATTGAACGAGAGATATATGTCATGAAAATGGTTAAACACTCAAATGTTTTGCAGCTTTACGAGGTTTTGGCCTCCAAAGCTAAGATTTACTTTGTCCTAGAGTATGCTAAAGGTGGTGAGCTCTTAAACAAGACATTAAACGGACGGCTAAAGGAATATGCAGCGAGGAAGTATTTTGAGCAACTAATCAGTGCAGTAGATTTCTGTCACAACAGAGGTGTTTATCACTAAAATCCAAAACTAGAGAACTTAATGGTAGATGAGAAGGGAGTACTGAAGGTGTCAGATTTTGGGTTAAGTGCCCTTGTTAATGCAAGGCGTACGTCAAGATGGTTTGTTTCACACGTCCTGTGGAACTCCTGCATACATAGCTCGAGAAGTTTTGTACGGTAAAGGCTATGATGGAGCCAAAGCTGACATTTAGTCTTGTGGTGTGATCTTATACGTTTTGTTGGCTGGTCGTCTCGAATCTGGATCTTCTGTCTAATATTATGGTGTCTTATTTTGTCCCATGAATCTCAGCCATTTGTTCATATAGGTCCTGCATGGGTCTCTCATAAATGAACGCGAGACCTACATAAATGAATAGCTAAGATTTATATGACAGAATAAGACACCATAATATTAAACAGAAGATCCCGTCCCGGCGTCTCCCATTTTATGATGCCAATCTTGTAGTAATGTATGGGAAAATAAGCAACATAGAGTATAAGTTCCCAAGCTGGTTCTAACCTGAGGTTTGCATGATGTTATCAACAATCCTCGGTGCAAACCCATCTAATAGGCCTTCCATTGCTAATATTATGGAAGCCCCCTGGCTTAAAAGACTTTATTTCCAAGCAGGTGATGCATGTTTTTGTCCTCATGGAAATGATGTTGCTCCTGCAGAAGAGAACAAGCCCACCACTTTGAATGCTTTTTGGTCGGGTCGGCTGTGCTAGGCCCAAGCCCATTTCCACAGATCTACGGTCCGTTCTGGTCCATCAAGTGTTAGACTCCCATGCAAACGCAAAGATCTACGTAAACCTAGCATCCACACATATATAAGGTACTATTCTACCATGATTCAGGGATGAGATTACAACCCTAGTTATTCAGCCGTATTCTCAGCTACCAAAACCTCTCAAAATATTAACTTGAGCGTCGGAGGGGCCTCCCGGGAATCAACTCCCGGCCCGCCGTTATCTGTTTTACAGGTATCTCACAGCCAGAATTGCACCAACCATGGATCAAAACAACAACGTTCAACCTCAGCAGAATCCGGCTGAACCACTTTTCATATAATTTTTTCTTTCAAAAGGGCTGGACTTGTCTTACTTTCCGGAAATGAACTGAAGAAAGAAACAAACTTTACATCAATGCACTTACCTTCAGCAATCATATCTAAACTAGAGGACATTGCTAGGCTTTAGAGACTGAAAGTAAATAAGAATGACGGGCGGGTGTTGAGTTGGGAGGGAAAGAAAGGAAGAAAAAGATAATTGTTGATGGATACAAAGATATACGAGATCACTCCTTCTGCTTATTTGGTAGAGCTGAAAATTTCTAACGGTGATACACTAGAATACCAGCATATATTGGAGGATTCCATTAAACCAGCTCTTAAAGACATTGTCTACTCTTTGAGGTGAGTGAGTAGACAAGTAGAATTGCAACAACAACATGTAATTTAATCCTTCCTTACATGTTGGTTTTCATATTAATAAAACTCCCTTGTCAAATACATCTTTATATTTGCTTCAAGAATGTGCTTAGCCCTCGCATCATTTTATGTAGTTGTTTCTTTTTCTATTTGCCCTTGAAGACATTGATTATCACAATAATAACCAATTAGTCTTTAAAAAAGGGCCAAAGATATGAATTTATTTCTAACATTTCTTAAAAAGTCTAATTTAATTATGTCATCATGGTATACCTTAACGTTTTAAAATAGTAACTAACACTTTAAATCCTAATTAATTTAATTTTTTAACAACTTTTAATATATGAGTTATAAATTTAGTTTATATCATGTCACAACTAAACATTTTGGATGTATCATGGATTGTTGTGATTTTAAAAATAATTTCTTTAAATATTAGCTAAATACTTAATTTTTATCCTAACGTTTTACCAAAGGTCTAAATAAGCCCTTTTCATTATTTTTGCAATCTCTTTCAAAGTCTAATGAATTGATATTATTCGAGAACAATTTTAGTACCATTCAGCTACAAAATAATACTAATACTGGATATAATAATAGGGACTTAGATTTTTTGTTAAATGTTGGGGTGCAAATGACATTTTAACATAAAAAAAATTGGTCTTGGTACAAACAAATGTCATATGAGTATGGTTCATCATGGAGAAAGAAGCAGAAATATTCGAGGTTAAGAAATGTTTATTATTGACAGTAATACATATATATGGTGAAATGGACAGGGTTGATCTTGAGATAACTTGAAAAAATACGAGTCCGATGATGTTTAATTTAAGATTGACATTATTAGCAACTGTGTTTATCAACTTCATTGAATTTCAGTGGTTTTGGATTATAGAATAACGTTAGACAAATTACAATCAACTTCTAATGAACATCTCTGCAGATTTGGATTATGGAACAATATTAGATAAATCTTGTTTTTGCATATACTTCCCCTTTAGAATTGCTTTTTCCTTTTGATTTTCATATTAAAATTGTTTTCTGATCTTCACCTTGTTTAATACTATCTCTGTTTCAGTATCATTTTTCATAACTTTTTGGTATCAGGACCTAGCTTGCTTATAGCGCCTCTTACAACCAAATCTCTTATTATTGCTCCTCATTTGATTGTTTCAATCTTCCATGTTCAATCTTCCGCAACTCTTATCCCTTCTTTCTCTCACTTCATTAATTAAATCTTCTTCTTCTACCACCCACTCCTCCCAAATCTACTCTTCTCCAAATGCAGCTGATTTTTCACCTTTGACTCAATCCAAGGCCTTGCTTCCAACACTGAAAGCGTTCCTTGCATCAAGCAATTTGCCAATTTCTAAGCCAACTTTAGGCTCGAGCTCCTCCCTTCCTAATACAAGAGGCTTCACTCCCATTTCCGTTCTAGAGTCTCCAACAGCAAACAAACTTTCATGAAAGCAAATAGTAGGAGACACAGAAATCTCTCACAAACCGATATCTTTTACGGAGAAGAGATCTACTTTCGCTCAGGTTATTAACTTGAAAGAAGCTAGAATTAGAAAGCAATTACTTTGATCATTAAAGATGAAATTTTTATCTTCACATTTTGTAATTAATCAAGGGTAAACAAAGTTTTCGAGGAAGAGTTGAAATCGGGACAGAATCATATCTCAACCGCAACGGAATAATTACGAAAATTTTTCGTATTTTGATTTTTCAAAAAATAATATCACTTTAATTTTATAAAACGATTAACACATAAATCATAATAAAGTATGAATCGTAATTTATACATTATTCAGAAACTTGATCCTTATCTTATCGTATCTCATAAACCGTTACGGAAACTGGGTCATCTTAACCACCTTAGTTACACTACTGTCTGGCCTTTAACGTTATCTACAAAACATGTTAAGAAAACTCTGTAACTCTTATGGAGAGAGTTAAGCAAAAAATGTTAGCTCCATTAGAGTTTAAGACTATTTATAATAAGTTTTGGACATTTTAGTAATTTAATTGAAATGAAATTCTAATTTCAATTAAACTTTAATTAGAATTACAAAAAATCTTAATTAAATATCAATTATGCCTAAATAAGTTTCAATATCTCATATTGATCCTTATTTATTAAATATCTCATAATTAATCATAAATTTCAAACTTTACCATCAAGTCTAATTTGATTAAAATATCCTTGCTCTCTTCAATATGTTCTTTATGTGTAACCCATTAGGTTCTTAAATATATTAGAAATGATTATAAATTATATAGAATTAGAATTAGATAAATTAAAACTTATGTTAATTTATCTTTAATTTTTCAATTAAATAATTTATAATCATAGATCAAGATTGATATCTAATAACGTTTCTTGACCACCCAAATATTTAGAAATGATAAAGTGATTTTAACTAACCTTTTCAAGCATGAATTTTTTTGTATAATTTAACCATTTCATCATACAATATTTCAATTAGACAAAGCATGGAATTAATGTCAACTCTTTTTGAGATTAATCATATTAGTTCTCCATCATTAGCTATTGATTTAATTAATGACATTTGTAACTATTTACAAAGCATCATTCCACCTTGGCCAAAAATTTTCCAAATCAATACTAATCGAAAATAATGAAATATTCTCTCTAATTACTTTAGGGTGATGAGTCATATCTTAATCACACAACTACCTCCATATAATTTATGCTACATCCAATGACTATCAATTAAACAACCAATAATTAGAATAAGTCATAATAGTATCAAAATATGACAATCCATATATAAGATAACTTTAGAGTTTCAAGTCAAAGGATCACTTATACAATCATCATAATGCAAATTTCCATATACACATAAGTAATGTTCCAAGTTAATTTCTCTTATCGAGTTAATTTAGTGAACTTATTCTCTAATAAGCACTCACACATTTGTTAAGTATCTCCATACTTTAACTTATGAGATTGAACTTCATAAGAAAAAACATAACATGTGCTAACTTTTTTACATTTTATTAATATCCAATTTTAATAGAATAATGACTATGAACAATTTATGGATAATACATAAATGCAATATAAATAGTATTGTAATTTCATTTGCAATATATAATTATCTCATGGACTTTATCATAAACATCTAAATATGTATAAGATAAAGAACATCTTTAAATTATTTTGTCACTATACAACAACTAATCGATTAGCTATAGGGCATAAACTAACAAATTTTCACTTGTACTGAACCAATCGTTTAAGTATCTCATACCATATCACCATATCATGATTATACTGCTATTGGGATAGTGGCTTAATGAGATAATTCTACATGATTCTCTATAGTGAACACTTGCTTAAATCTTACAACTTCCGTCTTAATTATCATCATAATTAAGAAAAATTAGCTAAATACATCATCTAATGTTTTATTAGACCTTAGCTTCTTGGACATGCCCAATGGCTCCAATGTTCCATAGTACATTATCTTCATGAACAATGCAAGAAACTATATCAAGTTCTTTAAAGAACTTATTGATTCAATTAATCATTTCCACTAAATTAAAAATGCATTATGGCTTAATTAGCAACCATTTCTACATTGGAACATTTCCCCATCTTAAAATGATATTTTTCTAAGTAAAATAAACTTTGATTATGATTTACTTCTAAAGTAAATATCTTTATCTCCTTGAACTCATATATAATATAATGGATATCTTTAATACTTCACATATATCTAATATCTCAAATCCTAAACACCTTTAGACATTATTTATATACTTGAACTTAGAATAAGTAATCAACTTTCATTCTATCTCTATAGATCTAATTCCTAAAACTAAATTGTCACCTTTTCATGTTCAATAAGAGTTGTTCTTGGACCTTGTTGGAAATTATGTTTTCAACAATTGAAAATTAGAATTATTGTTTTCTATTAGCAATATATTTCTACATACTCCCACTAAAAAGGAAAACTACACTCCTACTAACTTTCTTGTAAATATGATAAATTCACAATCATCTCTAAAACAAACTCTTTGAATTCATCATGAAAGTAAATCTTTCAACGTCTCGTAGCCTTTTAACTGCACATTAAATGTATCAACAAATCCACCAGTTCCAACCGGATGTACCGTCATGAGATTTGAACTTTTCAAATTTCATCTTACTCCCACTACTTATCATGAGAACCATTCTTTTATAAGTATACATTGAAACAAATAATTTGTTTAACAGGTCTGTAAGATTATATCCAACCTTTTGGATATCTCATAACCTACTAAATTGGACAATGTATGCTTCAACCAAGCATCATATCTTTAAATCATTATCTTTGAATCTTTGAAAGAATTAACATTTCATATCTAATATGAAATCTTACTAATTGATTTAATTGGAACTATAGAAGATAAGTCATTGTACTAGGCATATTTATAGAAGAAATAATATTTCAACATACAATATCTCATATTGTATTTTTCTTTTCACATAAAATATACTCTTATAAAATTTTATTGTAAAGGCATTTGCCAGAGAATCTCATTCCCCATAGATAACTGAAAATTTAAAACTAAATAAATAAATCTCTTCGAAATGCTTCAGCATTCTCAATGCTTAATTTCCACTTAGGTTTAAACTATTTGAACTTTTAAAAATTTTAAATCATTATTTCATTTAATACATTTGACTATATCACATAAAGTCATTTGTAATATAATGAAATATAAGTATTATCCTTTTATAAATTGTTATTCCATTCAATACATCTTATGTATAAGATTTAAAAATTCATTACTATCATCATCCTTTCACTAAAGGTTGATTTGGTTATCCTCCAATTTGACAAGTTTCATATAATTCATAATCAAAAGAATACAAATATCCTTGTATGTAATGTTATGATTCTCGTTATGTTGATTTAACCAACATGGTATAAAAGGATAGTCTCAGTTATCCATCTTTATAATCTTGCCATTTATATTAAGCATAAGTCTCTTTGATCTAACATATACAAACTATTTGTATAAAATTGGATCAACTACTCTTACTCAACAACCTATTTCTTATCATGCATTGAGCATTATAACAATGCTGAGTCTAAATTTAGTATCAAATACTCGTAAGTATAAACTAGAAATACTTATGATTTATATCATATATCATATAGGCAAGAAAAGTTGTGCAATCATTTTTCTTTTTATGACAACTATTATCATACTATAGCAAATACCTTTAATTTATGTTTATGTTTATACTTTTAATGGGCTAAATTAAGTGGAACAATTCCAATAAGGTATTATACCTTTTAGCTCTACTCTATGCAACCTTTTACATCTTGCTATCATGATGTTGACACGTATCTTACCCGTTGTCATTAAAGTTTATGAGATACTATTCAACTCAAAATGTCATTACATTTTGCATCTATATGATTTTGACATATCTCTAAAACTTTGTCACCTAATTCTCAACAGGGGTTATAGCAAAATTACATAATGAGCATAAAATTTTCTTTTCTAGCTTTGAGAACTCTTCTCAATTATAACCTTTGTCCAAAAAATTTAGTTCACTAACTTAGCATCGACTATACTAAACAAGGTAAATTCCACTAAACAAATAAATGTAAGAAAAATAATTAATTATATGACACAACTACCAAATGAGATTAGGATTTTAGTCATATATTTAGCTACTCCAATTATTTTATTCAAAATAATAGCCCTCATTATTATTCGGAAAGATTAATCTAATCTTTCTAATGGGTTAGGATCTCATTCAAATATAGTTGATCTTGAGTTTGCTCAACAAGCCAAATAAACTTAAATTAGGTAGATAACAACTTTATCAATTACATCTTATGTAACTTTTAGACCCATTAGGTAAAAACTCTTGCCAAAACATATCTTATATTTTATTCTTAACCCCGTCCTTAAATTTATGTGATCATAAGTTTGCTCATCCAAATCACACAAATTTTGTTAAATATAACCCACTCATAAAACTAAACATATTCAGGTTAAAGTGGCCTAGAGTTTACTCAATAAACCTATCAATAAACAGAACTTTGATTTATTCTTTTTATAGTGGAAGGAAACAATCACGCTCTCAACGTGCACTTCATATTATAATGAGGGATTTAATTTTATTAATCTTATCAAACACAAAATTGCACGTAAAATATCACATATATAAAAACATACAATTTAACATGCATACAAGATATATATCAAGCATATAAATAAAGTATGCAACTTATGTACTCATCCTCAAATTATATGCATAAACCATAAAGCTTCGTTTGATTCTAGTTATTAATCTTCATAATCTAAAATAATATTTCCAACTTTTTGAAAAATTAAATTAGATTAATCAATTGATTTCTTAACAAATTAAATTCCTATTCCAAATATAATTTTAATTTGATTTGAAAACAGTTTTCAAATCCAATTGGAAATTATTTCCAATTATCTTGATTCCTATAACAAAATTTAATTAAAAAAATTTTTCAACAAGTTATGCGTTTTACTTATAATTTATAAAAATTCTTGTTTTTCAAAATTATATAAATAACATGTTATAATTCGATTGGAAAAGCATTTCTAGTCCAATTAGAAATTACCTTTCCTCAATTAGAAAAATATTTTCTAATATTAAAAGGAAATTACTTTCAAAACTAAATAAAACACTTCTAAATTTAATTAAGAAAGCCATTTATATTATTTATTTAGTGATTGATTTCTTAATCAATTAGAAAATCTTTCTTCAATAAATTATAATACTATTTTTAAAAATTAAATAAAGCACATTTTTTCTTAATTAATAAATGAAAACATTTTCAAATTTTATTTTAAATAAATTAAGAAACTTATTATTTATAAATAAAGAAACAATTTCTAAATAAATTGAATAATAACCCTCTAATCAAATAAAATCATAAATTTAATTTATCTCAATCAAATTGAAATAAATAAATTTAATTAAGAAACAACTTTCTTAAATAACTTAAGAAAACAATTTTCTTAATTTTAAGGATTCTAATTAATTAATCTCAATCTAATTGAAAATAATTAATTCTAATTTTAGAAATTAATTTTCTAAAATTAAATTAAAAATCAATCTAATTATTAATCTTAATAAACAAGTGTTCAGCCTCTAACGATATCTAAAGAATAGGTTAAAAGAACTCAGTAACTTTTACAAAGAGAGTTAAGCAAGAAGTGTTAGCTCTATTAGAGCTTAAGGGCCTATTTGATTGGATGCTAATTAATGGAATGGAATGAAATAAAATGAAAAAATACATAACGGTTTATAATGGAATGTAATGTAATATAGTGAAAAGTTCTTTGGGAGGAATGGAATGTTTATAATGTAATGTAGTGAAATGTTGTTTGAAAGATGGATAGAATGGAATATAATGTATAATAAATGACTATTATACCCCTGATATTTAAATAGTTGTTACAGGAGATTTAACGCTATGATTTTAAAACAGAAATTATGTCCAATTAAAAAGTCACAGTTCAAGTCACAACCGTGACAAATAATTTTTTTTTATATATTTTCTATTTTAAAATAATAAAAATTTTCATAAAATTTTTATTATTTTGTTATTAATTATATACAATTTATTATTAATTATATAAAATATTAGTATTAATTATTTAATAAATTTTATTTTATGTGATTTATATTAAAAATAATTTATTTATATAAAAGTATATACAAACAATTAAAGAATATTTTTTAAACATATTTTCTATTTTCATTAATAAAATTTTTATTAAATTTATTATTAACTGTATACAATTTATTATTAATTATATAAAATATTATTATTAATTATTTAACATATTTTATTTTATTCTATTCTATTCTATGTGATTTATATATAAAAATAATTTATTTTTATTTTTATTTATATAGAAATATATACAAACAATTAAATAATATATTTATATATTTTTCTATTTACATTAATAAAAATTTATTAAATCTTTTATTTTATTATTAATTACATACAATTTATTAGTATTATTATTATAGTATTATTAAATATTTATTAAATATTATTCTATTCTATTTAATATATTAATTCTATTTAATATAATATTATGACTTAGTCACGGTTGGTATTACGAAAGTTATTAAGAGTAGATTAAGTAGTATATATTTATTAATATACGTTCCGTCCTAAACTCCTCGAATCGAAAGTTTCTTATTTTTACTGTTTATGATGAAATAAATCGTAACGTGAAACTTTCCACTTCCATACTATTTTATTCCATTCTATTATAAAATTTCCTTCCAAACAATAAAAGTTTATTATATTCTATCTCATTCTATAACGAAACCCTTAGTAAAGAGACTCTTATTGTCTTTCCAGGGGATAATACAAGATCCAATGGAACTAGAGTGGTCTTTTGGGACATTAAAGTCTAGGACGGTGATGCTTTTCAAAAATATGTATTATATATATACTATATATAGTCAAAAGCCCAAATATATATTGCCCAAAACTTTAGCAAATACTTCCTCAGATTCATAATAAGTGTCGTTTTAGAGGAATGCACATTTTTCTTCTAAAACGACACTTATTAAAAAAGTTAATGAAATGTCTGATATACCCTTATTAATTACATGTTAAAGTGCCTTGAAAATATAATC
>JANZLH020392323.1:0-11275 GCA_026770325.2 Erythroxylum fimbriatum
TATAATCAACTAACTTCCATCTTAGTAAAAGATAGAAGAAAAAGTTAACATAATAAAAGAAAAATAGTTAATAAATACGCCAAACTTCTATTAAATACGTTTGGATATGAAAAAACACTTACCAATCAGATTGATTAATAATTTCAGAAAAAATTCTGCTTGTCATCTTTTCAACGCATTTCACCACGGCTTCAACAGTGATTTTTTGTAGAGCTAACTCAACCTTTGTACTCTCCAATTCCTCTTGTGTAGATGCCAACTCTTCTTCTAATCGTACTCGATTTAATGATGTCTCGAAAGTAGAAACATGATTAAATTTTTTTTGAGACAGGCCTTTTGATTTGGCATACATAGAATTTTCTCCTAGCACTTTGATGCAGATTTGTTCTGCACTCATACGAGGAACGTCCTCCGGTAAATTTTTTTGTTCTTCTCGCAATTTTTTCATTTCAACCTGTTATCCAAAAATCAGAAAATTTGTTCATTTTGAATATAACGATGATACATAATTTAAATGAGGTTGCAGTAAAGAATCTATATCCAATTTTTAGCAACTGAGGGGTCGCCCAATCTGACTAGCCAAGGTCTCGAGGCACTCGTCATTCCACACAGGAAATGGTAAGTCATGCAGTCTAACCCAAATCGAAACGTGCGACACCCGTGATTTATCGAAAATAAAACGCGGGTGCCACTATTGCAAATGTGGGTGGATCCACGGTCTTCAAATTTGGAGGGAGATTATCTACTCCCTTTCCACGAACGGCGGTCTCCAGCAGATGTCTCTCCTCGCCGGCAATAGCAGCAGTAGTCGGCACAAATCCGACGGGGGTAGCAGCATGGTGGTGAGCCACGATCCTCGGTGATGGAGAAGCCGGCGGTGCTGGAGAGGGCGTGTTCCTCGACGGTTGCTGGGGCGCGAGGACGGCCAGCGATTCCAGATCCGACGGCGAGGAGGCCAGATCTGGTGGCCTTGGTGTCACCGACGAGGCAAGGGGGTCGGACAATGCAGGTGCCGTCCCTTGCTGCAGTGGTTGATGTGTGGAGAGTTGAGGTTGTGGCAACGATGGGTGGTGGGCGGGATGGGGATGACCGACGGTGGGAGATCTGCCGGCGTTGGAAGGCTTGTTGAAAAAAACGGCGGTGGTGGTAGATAGATCAGGCCAAGACGATGCTAGTGGTGTAGATGGTGTTGGGAATGGAGAGTCATCGGCGGTGGAAGCAAGATTGGGGACGACGGCGGTGGGGGGTGGAGGCTGAAAATTTCCGATGGGGATTTGGGGTTGTGAATGAGGTCCGATTGCAAATCCGATTGGTGGGTTGGATAGATCGGGAGATTGCAAGGACAATGATGTGTTTGCGTGTTGAGAATGATCACCGGAAGAAATTCCGGTGACAGCAGTGGCGGCACCACTGCCGCAGGCAATGAACAGTGTCGTGGTTGCGGTGGTGGTAGGATGAGTTGGGTGTTTGGTGGCCGGAGAAGATTTCCGGCCCTTCCTGGTCATGGTGGCTAGAAAAATCAAATTAAATAACAATAATAATAACAAAAATCAAATTAAAAATAGTTAATAAAATTAATAATAATAAGACTAATAATAAGCAGAAAATTTATAAGAATAATTAAAAATAATAAGAATAAAAAATTTAAAAAATAATAAGAAGAAGAAGAATATGGGATGAAATTTGCAATAAAGTCAATAAAATATTTAGTATTAAATTTGGTACCATAACTTATAATTTATATCAATTTAAGTAAATTTAGTTTATATTTAAATGACTAACGACATAACTTATAATTTATATCAATTTAAGTAAATTTAGTTTATATTTAAATGACTAACGACAGAACTTACGTATCTGTTATTATAAAATAGATATTTTATTAAATTATTTTAACAAAAGATACTATTAAAGTTAAAAATAAATAATTATACAACACTATTATTTATGTCATAAATAATCATATGGTATTTTTGGTGAAAGTAATTTAATTAAATTTTTATTAAAAATATTTAAAAGAATTAAAACACAAAAATTCCTTTTGTTTATGAATTATAAGAAGTGAGTAGGGGCTAATGAAAATATAGCAATCATTGGATTTAATCATCATCATCACTATTCATCCTTTTGTGAGTTGTGGGCCGTTCGATTTATTTATCTCTTTTGTTTGTTTATTCTAATCCCTACGCGTTATAGTTTCACTCCTCCATAAGTTTACTTCTTTGTAATAATGAATATATTTTTTAAAAACTAAATCATAATTTAAACCGATAAGATAATAAATTTAAGATTTAAAAGGTTCAATCACTATTAAATTAATATAAAATTAAAAAATTTAAAATATAATTAAAACATTTTCCAGGCTTATCAAAGAAATTGAATTTTAATTAAAAATGGTTAAATGAAAACTATTTTATATAATTTAGTTTATAAGAACTTATTAATTTAAAAAAATTGACTAATTAATTAATAAAATGTTCGATAATTTAACAATAAGAGTTATTATAATAAATTGAATTCAAAATTTAAAAACCGAACTAAAAATTTATAGGGTTTAAGATTTTTAAAAACCCATATCTTTTTAGTATATATTGAATAAATTAAATAATTATATAATCAAAAATAAAAATATGATAATTCATAAATAATTTTATTTACTTTAAAATTTATAGCAGATTACAATGATTGAGAGTTCCTACCTTACCCTATTAAACATGCAATTGATAGAGTTTTTCCCAATCCATTGTGTATTCATTAGAGGGAGCTACCAAACTTTTCGCATCTATTAAGAGAACATTGACTCTTATTTAATCCGAAGATAAGGCTTCTTGCAAGCGTTTTTGAGAATTGGACCGTTTTTAATAATATTCTTTAACAAGATATGCTGATTACAAAGCTTATCAAAATAATATTCTTAAAAATTACTTATAACACTAATTAAAATTCTAATTAGTAAATAAAGATAATTATCATAATAATAATAATAATATATAAAATTAAGAATAATAAGAATAACTTAGTAATAATAAAAAGAATAAATAATAATAATAATAATAACAACAACAACAACAACAACAACAACAACAATAATAACTTCTTAAAAATTACTTATAACACTAAGATGAGATTAACATTAATTGGTACAGCCGCATAACATTTATATTTAGGAAACTTCTGGATAGCTATCTACTAAAAAGGCGTCATATCTATTAATTTATTGGTATTTTACATTATAAAACTCATAATTGAAATACACTACAGTTTTAATGAATAAAATATGGCGTTATTGCAAATTTCGTTCCTATAACTATTGGCAAATGGCAAAATAAGACCATTCTTTTTTGTGGCAATTTAAGGATCATTCCTTTTAAATATACAGTTTCGTTCCAGAACTCAATCCGGTGCCGAGCCCGATACGGTATTCATAACATTGCCCAAGACAATTGATTGACACTATTGTTTGGATTATCTATGATGATTTATATTTTTGTCACTAATACAATAGTAATTGTGGCAATTTAGTATCTTTTACAGTTAAATTGTCACTATTAATATATTAATAGTGTTAAATTTTATTTTATTACTAAGTTTTGTTAGTAAAAGCCTATGAAATTTAGCGCCAAAATAATTTTGACGGAAATTAATTGTAATTGTAACAAAACATATGTTGGTAATTAATATTTTCTATTTGTTGTAACAAAACATAGTTTGGTCACTAATATTGTTGTGACGAAAAGATTTATCGTCACACAATATTTTAATTGTTGTGACAAAAACTTTTGTCAATAAATATTCAATTAATTAGTGTCTACTTAATATTGTCACAATCACCAAACTATAACTATGGTCACTGCCATTTGTAATTTAGTGACAATTTTTGTGTTCCTAAATATTATTTCGTCACATATACGAGATTTATTGTGATAAAACAACTGATTTATATTTTTAAAAAATTAAAAATTAGAAATTAAATAATAAATGGATATTACAATCAAAGAGATTAGTTCCAAATGGAGATATACGCCATTGTTCGACTGTGGCTTACATAGAGTGCTACGACGTCGTTAAGAAGTAAAACCCAAAACTTAGGGTCCGTTTGGTTCCACTTTTATTTTTCTGTTGTTGTTTTTTATTTCTGTTTCTTGTTTTTAGTTTCTGTTTAAAAAAAACGAAAACCTATTTAGTTGAGATTTACAATATAAAAACTGAAAACAAAAACCTGATTAGTTGAGATTTCCAATAAAAACTGAAAACAAAAATATATTTGGTTTATTATTATTATTATTATTGTTGTTGTTATTATTATTATTAATTTTTAACAAGTTATTCTTATTATTATTAGTTTTTAATAAGTTATTATTATCATTATTAATTTTTATTTATTCTTATTATTAATAAAATTTTATTATTTTAATAATAATAATAATTATTATTATTAATTTTTAATAAGTTATTCTTATTCTTAATAATTTATTATTATTATTATTATTATTATTATTATTATTATTATTAATTTTTAATAAGTTATTCTTATTATTATTAATTTATTATTATTATTATTTATTAAGTTATTCTTATTATTATTAACTTATTATTATTATTGTTAATAATATTGTTATTATTAATTATTTTTACTAATTGTTATTATAAATTTTTTACTTACTATTATTAATATTATTAATTTTATTATTAATTTTGTTATACCAAATTAATTATCTTATTATTATTATTATTATAAATTTTTTACTTTTGTTATTATTATTATTATTATTATTATTATTATTATTATTATTATTATTCGAGATAGAAAGTAGAGATATGTTGATTTTTTGTCCAAAAACAATATTATCAAAATTCAAAGAAACGATGTTTTATAGTTTTTATAAAATTGTTGTAATTTTTTTATTTTTAGAAACAAAAAATTACAATGAAATAAGCTAAACACGTTTTTCATACTTTTTAAATTATTTTTAATTATTAAATCAAATATAAATTGATGTTTATATTTTGAAGATAATTTAATAATATATTAACAGAAATTATATTATTAAATTATCTATAGCTTGCTTTGTTTTTTTTTTAATTTTAATTAATTAAATTTATTTTAATCTCTTATATAATATTTATTAATAAATTATTAATTAAATAAAATGAAACATTTTAAAAATTATCTTCTTGTCTAAAATGTAATATTTATTTAAATTATTTTTAATTATTAAATCAAATATAAATTGAAGTTTATATTTTGAAGATAATTTAATAATATATTAACAGAAATTATATTATAAAAAATATAATTGATTGAATATAAAAATAATTGAATTAATAATATAATCTTTTATATTTATTATAAAAAATATAAAAATATATCAAAAACATGAATTGAGTTTTATTCATGTTGTCTTTACTGGAAACAAGTTGGAGAGGGAACGGCACTGAGAGATAGCTGCAGCAACGTGGGGTTGAATTCACGTGATGTTTAACGTGAATTCAACTCCTTAAAAAAGTAGGGTTTGAATTCATACAAGAATTCAACTCAAGCCTGTTTTGCACATCCAAACGGATGAATTGAAGATTGAATTCAATTCATGGCTTTCCAAACAAGGTGTTAGTAAGTAAAGCGGAGGCTAATTCAGTTTCATAGGTTTCACAAATATCTATATTATAGAAGAAGAAGATTTGAATGATGATCATATTGATATTGACAATACGCATTGGCCCTTGAAAGAATTTTCTGTTTATCTATTAGAAAAACGCCACCTGTATACAAAAGACCATTGTCCACTAGGGCAGTATGACTAAAACCTGTAAAGATGATTAGCCTATAACCTGTTAACTACAGAGGTATACCTGAAACCCAGGGTTGAAATCCAATTTACTGAATTTATCTTTTACATTTTGTGGGGTGGGTTGGGTTGGGTTGGGTTGGGTAGAGCTTTGTTAAAGCTTCTTCTCTGCTACATACAATTCATGATGTCAAACTTGAAGCAGCTGACAACCCTTGAAGCAAAGCCAAAACATCAGTTGTATCGTCTAGATAGTACCTAGCCTTGCTTGGTTTTTGGCCCACAGTGCATGCAAAGATCTCCGGAGCTGAAGGAAGTGATGAACTATAAGCCCCATTCAATATACTTTCAAACATGTCTTCATCAGATCTATCATCCCCAATGCACAATAAAAAATCAGGGGGTTTGCCATCAGAGATCAGTGTCGAAAGAACATTTTCAGCAACTAGACCTTTTGTTACGCCCTGCACCGTATTTGTTGATTGTTTTAGACCATTTAAAACAAGCAAGATTGGAAAGAAAGGAGAAGAATATACATGAACCAACCATGTATACCTGTGGTTTAACTTCTACTATGTGCTGACCCCGCTTGACCACTACTGGTTCATTTGCAAGCACATTTTCAAGATGATCTAAAAGTTCCTTGGACTGGCAAGATCCGAAATCAGGATCAGCATCTTGATGATGCCACACCAAGGCACTCTCCTTGGTCTCTATATAGGAGCCATCGGTTGCTTCAGTATATGATTTCATCACAGGCTCCACAAGTCTTTTCCAATTAAAATCAGCAGCCAAGGAACTTGTCTCCCAATCTGTTACGTTACTCCACCTAGACAAAAATGGCAATATTTAGCAGCGTCAACAATATTGTTTCAGAATACTGTTTGTTACATAGCAGAACAAACAGTCCAATTACCAGATGATATCAAAAACTAGAAAGAAAAAAAAAAGGACAATATACTACCCTAAATTGGCCAATCAAGTCGAAAAAGCAAATGAAGTATAATGATTGCAAAACTTTGAAATTTACTGACGCCTGTTACCCTAACTGCAGATGACAATGGGTACCCAATTAAAAAAGAAGTCCTGCATCCTAAGGCCTGGAGGTGATAAGATATAAATGCAAATAGATTATTTCTGATCCACACTGTGACCACTTAAGTGACATGGAAGATTCACCAAGTCGCAGCCTCAAATGGAAGAAAATAAATTTTCAGCCACTATTATGAAGTGGGATTTCCAATTACAATACAAAAAAAGCTTACCTCGTGAAGAATCCATGCTCTGCTGCTATACCAAGATCATTGCATTGAGAAAACCATTCACTTAGAGAGTCTCTCCCCCTACCACTAACTATAAACACAGTGTTCTTGGGGTCACTACAAAGGCTGTTTAAGACAGATATTACTTCATGACTAGGAGTTTTAACAATGGAAGTTTGAGGTACAACTGTTCCATCATAGTCCAAAAAAATTGCCCTTCTGTGAGTTTTCTTGTATGCAGAGACAATATGGTCATTGGACAGCTTCCTAAAGCTTGGAGAAAGTGCCAAAATTCTGAAACTTAAACCAAAACCAATACCCCAGTAACGTTTACTGTAATGATCTTTGCATGCTCGCTCCAAGTCCTGCATAAAACTGTGGGCCCAATAAGCTACATCATGGGAGCTAACATATCGATAGTGCTTCTCATGCCGCAGCCGCTTTTCTACATCAGGCATGGTGATGGCTACATTCAAGGCATCAGCCACTGCTTCAACATCCCATGGATTTACTCTAATCGCACCACTAAGTGATGGTGAGCAGCCTATAAACTCTGAAACAACAAGAGTGCTTGTATGCGGTGAATCAGACGAAACTCCCAAAGTTTGATTCATCTTTTCAGTCCCCTGCCTACAGACGATGTATTTGTAAGGAATTAGGTTCATGCCATCCCTCACTGCATTTACTATGACACATTCTGCCAATGCAAAGTAGGCAGTTTTCTCATACACAGAAATGGGCTGATCAATCAGGACCACTGGTTCATAACCTGGAAAACCAAATGTGTCATTTATCCTTTGGGTTATGAGATATGTCTCCCTATTTGCCTCCAATATATCTCTCCCTGAGCTCCTTGCAGGATTCATTATTTGAACCATGACCAACTTACCCGTTAATTCTGAGTTCTGCTGCAAAAGTTGCTCCATAGCCAATAATTTCAAACTAATGCCCTTAAATATATCCATGTCATCAACGCCGACAATAAGCAGTTTATCCCGGAATTGTTCTTGGATTTCTTTAACCTTGATTGAGGACGAGGGGTGATTTAAAGCAGACTCAAGTCGGCCCAAATGAATTCCCATGGGCAAAATTTTGACGTATATAGTGCGACCAAAATATTCTAGTCCAATATGACCCCGTTTTGATTCATAATCTAGGCCCAACATTCGGCTACAACATGACAGAAAGTGGCGAGCATAATCAAATGTATGAAAACCAAGTAAATCTGCATTCAACAATGCTTTCAGAATTTCATCTCTGATAGGCAATGTCCGGTAAATTTCAGATGAAGGGAATGGACAATGAAGGAAGAAGCCAAGCTTGACTCTGTTGAAACGTTTCCTCAAAAAAGTGGGGAGAACCATTAGATGATAATCATGAATCCAGACATAATCATCCTCAGGATTGATCACTTCCATGACTTTATCAGCAAATATCTTATTTGCAGAAACATAGGCCTGCCACAGTAACCTGTCAAAACGATTGCCAATGTCTGGGCTCATAGGCAACATGTAGTGGAAAAGGGGCCATAAATAGTGCTTGCAAAATCCATGGTAGAAGTTTTTCTGAAGATCAGGCGGAAGAAATGTTGGTATGCAACCAAATTCTTCCAGCAATTTCTGAGAGACTTCTTCTTGTTCACCTGCATCTACATCAACTTTGAGAGATCCCACATAAACAACCTCAGTATTGGAGGATAAACCATCCTTCATCTGCAATAAAAGTGAATCCTCGTCGAAACTGAAGAACCATTTTCCAGATTGTAAATCCCTTTCAGCATGCAGAGGAAGAAAATTAGCCACTATAATTTTCTTGCCACGGCAATTGGGCAATGCAGTATCTGAATCACCATCATTACTTCCATCACCATCTATGTCACGTATAATCCCAGGAACAGTCATCACCCTTGGAAGAGATCTTGGAGTTTGACAAAAATTCATCATATCCCCAGATACCAAATCCAGCAAACTTATGGAAGACCTCGATACCATACTTGGCAGTTTTACGGATGTTCTCTCCAGTAGTTCAATCAGAAGAACATAAATATAGCACAATCAGCGTCGTCACAGTAAGGAATTTGAAAAGTATAACAACAAATTGTCAGGAACTACCAACCTACATCAAAGGGGAGAAACATTTTAAATTATCATGAGAGAAACAACGGAAAGTCTTGAGCAGAAAATTTTGAACTACAGAGTCATCCACCCAATAGATTATCACAAGCATTAAAACTTTTGATAACAATATTAGATGTACCCATCCTAACTTCTGTTTACCAACTGCTTTTAATGTCACGACAGAAACTAAAGTACAAAGAAGGCAACAAATGATCAAATTTACTCTACTCTATACCTCTTCTCTGTGCTTGTAGATAAACTTCTTAAGTATCAATGTTCAGATAAATTTTATAAAGAAGCATGTCCAAGAGAAGGTATCTCCTCTACATCTAAAGAATTTATAGCAGTATCTAAGAATCACTAGTGACCTTATTATACAAGCCAGCATGTCTCCCATGAACCAGAGAAATCATAAATTCATGTTCTTTCTCCCAATGCTGGTATCAACAGTGGATTAATCCATGTATTCAAGTGGCAAATAATGGATCTTATCCATTCACATTTTCTGCACAAGTTTTCAAAACTTAACCAATAAAAAAGTGAATTATGAAACGTGAAAGGTACTCGATCCTTAGACAAACTTAACGTTAATAATAATAACAACTTATGTCCATCTCAAAATTGACGTTACTCCAAATGGAACGTGAGAAATCATCATAAATAGAACAGTTTTGTCTATTATAAAAGAACTAAGAAACTAGTGAACACATTCTGCAGAACTTTATCCATATTTCACTTTGTTTGCAAGATTCTACAGCTGGACATTATCTATAGCAGCTAAAATTGAATTGTCAGTGAGGACCACAGGTAATAAAGGCAAAGCTATCAATGCAGAGTTCACGTTGAATGAGCTATCACTTTGAGGTTCCACTTTCCATCCTTAAAAGGTTGATGTTTAATTTGATCCATTGCCAGTTGCAAAACTGAAGGTCTTAAATCATTGTTTGAAAAATAAATTCAGCAAAAAAAAAAAAGTCACAAGGGACAAGGTTAAAAGAGTCTGAAGTCTTGCACCTCGTGTAGAAATTTTCTTAATTAATGTTGCAGAAAGAATTAGATGCAGATAATCACAAGATGAGAAGTATATTAGAATCAATGGGTGGATAACAGCATTGATTACCTTAAATCTTTAATATGAAAATGTAACCGAAGTAACGTCTGTTTTTTGCAAAACATGCTTTTATCAATAACAAGTCAATCAGAAATCGCTGCTAACATGAAGAATGAAGTTTTCAAACGGAACTTGTGCCTTATCAACTAACATTACACTTGAAAACTATAAACATTAACGACAATAATGAATTCGCAACTACAAAATAACGGCAAAATCATCGCATCACAATATAGATTAAGGCTGCGCGTACATATGATCAATGCTCGTGGACAGAAACGACATGATAAGAAAAGTTTAAATCTTTAAGACGATACCCAACTATGTCTTACAATTATCATTAAGGCTCAACATCCTGATAAAGGGAAAGAGAAAGGTACCTGAAAATGACTTAAACTGATTGGGGAAAAGAAACCTTCCAGCTAAAACTGGTAAGCAACAAGAACTTATATTCCCTGCCAAAAACAACCAGAGAGTTGATAAAAGCATCAAAAGGGTCTTCTTGAATCTTGGTTGCTGAGAAACGATACAAAAGCAGAAACAAAACCCAGAAACTCTCAACCGCAATACCCGGTTACTTCTTGCACACTTCCCCACCAACCAAGAAAAACCTCACAAAGGAAAATGGCAAAAGAAAAAAAACGGAGCATACGGATAATGTGAACTGACCAATCAGAAAAAACCAAACAGAACAATGCTAACAGATAGAAGCAACAGGAGATATGTGATGGAGAGAAGAGAGGTGTTAGGTCCAAAGCTGGTTGAAGTGTGTAATATGGTTTAGGAACCGACTGAAACCAAACCAACCAAAGAAAGGAAAAGATTTTGACGAAGCAGCATAAGAAAATCTTGAAGCTTTACGGTGTTTGGTTGATGAAAGAGCACTTAGGTGTTTTGATTATTCAAGAAAGGAAGCTTTGAAAGGGATTAAAAACGTAGGATTAGAATATATAAAAAGTCAAAAAAGAAAAAAAAAAAAAAGAAAAAGAAGAAGAAGAA
>JANZLH020392447.1:0-11263 GCA_026770325.2 Erythroxylum fimbriatum
CTATGTTATCATTGATTCAATTAATTAAACTATTAAGTTTTTTTATATTTAATATGATTTGTTTTAATTTTATTTATATTATAGATAAATTATCATATCAAAATTTCTAAAATCAAAATGAGTTAACATTAAGTTAAGATTTGGAATATAATACATTCCAATTTAAGTTACTAGCCTTTTGCTTAAGAAATAAGTAGTATATAACACAAAATATTGCATTATTTTTTATTTTTATATAGAACTAAATTATTAAATATAAAAAATTGAAGGATCAATATTAAATAACCTAAAGGGCTTGAAGGAAAAGGGAAAAATCGACATTAAACAGACAAAATTTCAGCTGATTGTTTGAAAAGCTCCTATAGAGGAGCATATCCGATTCAACCCAACCAGCTAATAACCAAATAATCCTAATAGTTTTTTTATAAGGTCGACAAGATAAAATGGGTCAATCAACTAAAAAAGAGCTTATAAGCTCTTCACCAAACAAGGCTTTTTAACCCCGACTAAATTGGAAAATAAACTTTATATCCAATTAATTGTAAAAATTTGAGAACTAAATTGACAATATTTATGTAATAACTTATTTGAAAATTGTGAAATCACATATTTGAAAATAATTAAGTATTTATGTTTTATAGAATTATAAATCATATAATTTTTAATAATTATTTGGTATAAAAATTTATAAATCGAGATACATCTTTTTTTATAGAGCCAGCTTTAGAGCAACTGGTAAGGTTATTTCTTTGTGACTGAAATGTCACAGATTCGAGTAGCATAAACACTCCTTTTGTAAAATGCAAAAAGAAAAAGTTGTAGATAATTGACGACCCTCTCTCGACTCTCACCCTCTGTATCTCTTATTTTTGAATTCTACATTTTCCCACTGAAGCCTAAAACTTTTCACAAGTAAATGTTAAATAAAAAGATTTTTTAATGTTAAAATTTCTTATTTATGACAACAATCCCTCCAAATCCAAAATGTGTTAGGTAGCGATTGTTATGATGTTTGAGACTTTTGAGTGATGGATAATTAAAAATAACAACACTTAACAATTGCACATGTCATATAGTTATGCTATCAACATCAAGTCTTATCTCAATAATTAGAAATTTTTATGTCCCACAGAAAAACATAAAACACTATATTAAAAGTAACTAAATATAAAGTGGGTTACTTTTATAATTTTAATTATATATTATTATTAATAATTTTTAAAAAATGAAAGTTTGTGATTGATGGCTCGTTGGTTGGATAAAGAAATATGTGTGCTCAAGATGTCGGTAAGGATTCGAGGTTTCTAAGGAAGTTGGAAGTCGTGGCCTCTCCAGCTCCTTTCGTACCCAAATCTTAGCTTGTACCCTTCACTCTTTGATCCTATAGTTCACTTTATTTACGGAAATATCCATTGTAATTCATTTTCCGCACGTTTTTTCAATCTCCTACCGTCCACTTGTGGATCTACTTTTCTTACCGACAAATGACTTTAATTTTTTAAAACGACTTCACTTTAATAAAACTTTCGCATATATATATACACACGGGATCAAATCTTCTATTCCGGTCACAGTGTTCTTATCATATTTCATTAAATCCTATCTACATATTTATGTAAACTCCACGTAAATATATAGATAACATTTAATAAAACAAGATTGAAATAGGATAACTGAAGCAGAAGATTTGATTTGATACATGTACACATATATTTATATTATTGGAAGAACAAAGGGGTTCTGTGTTATATTTGAATGACTTTCCTTCGAACAAATAGTCCAAAGGCTAACTGGAAACCAAGTCAGTCAGATTTACCCAAAGTTCAGACCTCATAATTTGGTATAAGAAGCAAACATACTCTGATAGTAAGTGTGTGTATATATATATATATACACACTAACAATATGTAAAGTTTCAAAGTCAGACTTCCAAGACCAAACTCAATTCAATTGGTAGAACAATAGTGAAATTTAAAAACCCATTTTCGTAATATAAAAAACTGGCATGTTATTTTATCAAAAGCATGAACAAAACCAAGTGAGAGGGCTCATGTTTATGCCTAAAATGGAAACGTTTGTAGATCCCACATGTAACACAAATGGCATAAAATTCTTAGGCTTGGCATTGGAAAAAGAGATTGATTTCTTAAAGGGCACCGAAGACTGTGCAGAACCGAATTCCCAATTAAGTAAATATGCCAACTTTTGTAAAGCATATCTTATGTTCCAATTGAACAATGAAACTTGAATATCAAGGACAAGTCACCACAGATTTCTCTATAAGGCAACATCTTAGGTTCCCTTCATGGAATATTTTTCCCTTTTTCTTGTCTAGATCATATGAACTGGAAGTACTAGATTATATTTTATATTCATTCCTAAAAGGTAAAGAGTATTGAACATATCAAAAGCCTACCCTACCTAAGAAATGCTATGCAATTAAATAATGCCCACCATTGATCACTGTAGAGGAAGTGGCACACTAAGCACAGTTCAATCCTATTACAGCAACCAAAAGGTATCTAATTATTCTGGCCGAAATGAAGAAAGGAATAATCAAAAGCCATTGTCGACTCATGAATAGGTTCTGAAGTTGTGTGTTATTCTTGATTAGGTATATAGAACAAAAGATATACTCTATCCATCACCATAGAGCAATTCATCTACTATGCAACTAACAAATATATAACATGAAATTATTTATAAGTAACACCAAACTTTTCAACGATGTAAATATGTACAGACAAGTGACATTTGCACTATTCAGAATAAAAAAGGTAGAACATTACTAAACCCCTGGCATATAGAATCACCAATGCAATATTGTATCAACCACATACCTCCATTGCAAGTATGTTCTACCCCATAACTCTCTTGAATCAACTCAAAATGTTGACCTTGCTAAGCGTATGAACATATGAGTATCGTACCGCATAAGAGGCATTGATTCTTGGCAACTCGATGCATGACTTTAAACTCGCCAAAGGATGATAAATTTCAGTGCTGAAGGTATTATATTAGCACCAATTATATAACAGGGGGAGAATTTGTGCTACACAATTTTGAAATGAAACCGTTCTCAGCATTTCCTGATGGACAAAGATCCAGTTTGAATTGTAGAACCACTGCGTTTACAAAAGAAGTGCCGGAAAGCCCAGTCATTATGTTTTAACTGCCAACACATCACCTTCTTCTACCATGATAGATTCCGCTGCCAGAATGATGTTGATGCCGATGACGTGATCCAGCACCTCTTCCACTGCTTCCTTCCCATGTACTGTGTCTGCCACCACCTCTGTTATTACCACTGGGTATCCAATTTTGCACTTGTGTTCCCAACCCATTAATCTCTTCCTCTTCTCTATCATTATACTCCAATACCAGCCTCTTAATGTCTTGTTTCTCTTCAAACTCAGCTGCTTCTTTCTGCTTGGTGCTCTGTATGAGAGAGCAATCACTAGGAATGTACATCTGTTTTGTCTGTTGTTTGTTGCCTCGCTTTACAAGTACTTTCACCTGAACCTCCTTGTTCCCCCCGGCCTCTTCATCCATTGCCTCATCACCACTTTCACCTCCAAACCCTCTTCCATGATGATCCCGGGTGGAACCCTCAAACAAGGTAATAGGCATTACCATATGCAATGCAGGTCGACCTCGAAGCTCTTGTCTTCGCTGCTCCACGCTCTCCTGCACAAAATATGTCGCAAAATCATCAAATTTTTAATAAGGTGTGAGCAGGTCCTTAGAAAGGTATAGGCAAGCACTTGTTACCGAGTTTGGGAATGAATTTACCAAAGCATTGTAGAATAGACCAATAATGAGCCACAAAATGGAAATAGAAAACCGTAGCAATAACACAGCATGAAAATCAATTATGAATATAGACAGCAATAACAAACTTGCCTGAACAACAGCTCTCAGCTCCTGCTCAAAATTGGCTGCTTCAAGAGGATCTACTTCGGTTACTTTTTGCCTGATGCGGACTTCATCATCATCGTCAGAAGCAGGTCCATCACCATCATCATCATCCTCTTCTGTGTCTGATCCATCCTCATGAATCTCTTCATCCAACTCTTCTTCCTCATGACCGCCCTGGTCAATGGTGCCACTGTCTGAATCAGAGTCACTCTCACCCACGTCCTCATGCAGCCCACCATTCGCGTCATTCGTGTTCACGGTTCTCTGTCCATTACTGGTGCCAGACCTAGTAGTCCTTGAACGTTTCTCAGACTCAGAATGCTTTTCACTATAGGTCTTCTCAGTTGAAAGCTCGTTCTCCTCAAGTTCTATAAGAGCTGCATTTGCCTCTTCGGTGGATGTG
This sequence comes from Erythroxylum fimbriatum, assembly GCA_026770325.2. Taxonomy (NCBI): domain Eukaryota; kingdom Viridiplantae; phylum Streptophyta; class Magnoliopsida; order Malpighiales; family Erythroxylaceae; genus Erythroxylum; species Erythroxylum fimbriatum. The sequence goes on from JANZLH020392447.1 coordinate 4,322, forward strand.
TATCGAGTCATATTAGGGCGTAAATCTGCAAACAAGTCCTGAAAACACTACATCTTGTGAGTAAACTCACATAAATAACATAAAAGTTATATTTCAGATTAAATACACACATAGAAAGAGAGAAAACCATAAGAAGATTTTCCAAATAACAAACAAATTGAATTATCATGTTGAAAGTAGTTGAGAAGTTGTCAACTTGGACTTAAACTGACAATAAAAGATCCATATGCATCGAGACTCTTTGTTTGTTGTTTTGAAGAGCTAGTTTTTGAATTCAAAAGAAAAACATGGTATGAAGCTATTAAGTATTAACAGAATTGTTTGGAATCTGCATAACTGACCTGCAAGTCGAATTCAATGTCCAAGGGTAGTGCACCTTTGCTGAGAATATATCTCTGGAAGTGTATCAAAAATCGATCAAGTTTCCTCTTTGAAGAACCTCGGTCAAAGTAGTGTCCACATGTTTCAAGTAGAGTTATAACCATTCTGATGCGGAAGCAATCTTCTGGTGGATCCAACTCATCTTGCTAACAACATGAAAAAGCAAAAACCCGTAATTTCATACTTTGTCTTGTATACACAATTCGGCTATGGGATCATTCATGACTGATTAAAAAAAAAACCCAGTCACAGGAGGACAAGAAGTTAACCTTTCACCATTTAAAAATTAATTCAACACAGGTTACCAACCAGAGGCATTATGCTGCCAAAGTTTAATTTAATCGTTTCTTATTTACCATAATTTCCAAAATGAGAATCATTTTTAAATATAAAAATGCGATTGATGGAATAAAAAAGATAAAAACATAAAAAATGTGATCAACAAGATGGAAACAGATGAGTTATTTGATTTAGTTCTGTTATTCCCTTCCTTCACAAAAAGAGTTATGATGAATCATTAAGAAACATGTGTAACCAGTGGTAAAGAAAATAAGAGAAATGGAGATCTATACCTCTGGTATTTCATGGCCAAAGACAAGAACTAAGTAGAGTGTCTCAAATATTACAGATGAATCCACATGTTCATAGTTGTACAGCTCCCCCAAGAAACGCATATGGGCAATGCGCCTTTGCTGCATCCCATAGTCATTCAATTCCAGCCCAAGCCTAATCTCCTCCAGAACCTGAAATCCAAAATAAAAAGAGACAAAGCTCAGTAGAAAATCCACCATTGGCATATCCAAAGCATGGGCATCAAAATATGTGACTGATGAAGCCATTTGTGTTGTCTGATCCGTTGAGGCTAGATAATCAAGATAACAGATTACACAAGAATTTTCGTTGGGGCTTGTAGACCAACCACAAAGGCTCCCCAAATATAAGGTTCAAAAGTCAAAATAAGAATCAAGAAACTTTTCACGAGAATCAATGGAAGCTAATATGTCAAATAAGGTGGGTTTTAGAAGGAGGGTAATATCAATACACAGCAGAAGGAGAACCGCACTTGTAGTTCAAATAGGTCCCAAAATAAGTTTTATGATTAAGATGAGTTAGGAGCAACCACAGATTCTTATTTGCTAGAGGAATAAAACACAAACCTCATCAACAACTGCAACTGCAAATTCATCATGATAATGACTTAAACCAGCTGTGAGAGAAGCAAGCAAGTGAATTTGACCGTACTTCCCCTTGTGAACCTTCATAAAACATTTTAGAAGGTACGCCTCACATTCACTCCATGGTAATTTACGAAGCTGTCTCAACACATGCTCAATAGAAGATTTATCAAGATCTGAGAATAGCAACCTTCTTATATACTGCATCCATGATCACAAAACAATGATTAATACATCCAATATTTAAAAATGGAAGTATAGAACACGCTCTGAATCGATCAACACCTGATACAGTGGAGGACGAACTTTAGACACTCGTGCAGATCTTTCAGGTGGTTTGCACAGATAATAAGCATTTTCTACAAGAGTGCTAAGCCGGGGATCCAGATTTTTGACATTTTTTAAGCGCATTAGTATCTCCAGCATGTTAGCCATTCGGACAGTAGTTTCAGGAGATCGATACAGAAACCGGCCACATGTCTCCAGAAGATTGCAAGCAACGTCAATGTTATGATGAGTGAAGTCATCTAAACAAGCCTGTAAGAAAGCATACATAAACCTACATGTCAAATGCACAGTCCTTGGTGAAGCACTATACATAACTACAAAATAGTACATATCCCTTGCTGATCATATATTCCATTCACAAACAAAACATCAAGTGTGAGATCTAATGAAAGCAAATGAGTAGTGAAAATGAATTGATGTGATGTGTCACGTGATTTCCGTCAATGTTCTGCCTTATTAAACCAGAATATAAGTAAGAAGGCACATAGATAACTTCAAAGCAACTTAACACATCTGATGTTAAACAGCAGGATGTAGGAACAAAAAGAAGTATATCAGCGCCAGAATTTACAAGGAATTTTTGTCTGGCTAATGCACGTAGATGCACATTGATTATGAAAGTCATCTTGATTTAGTCATGACAAAGATTAAGTGATTAATTACCGAACACCTAAATGATTCAATATTTTTAGAATTAAAATATAAAATCAGGAAGTGATTAGAAACGTACCTTCAAACAACTAAATACAAGGACAGGAGGTGCAAGTCTAAACTTGCAGAGTTCTCCAATAAATCTAATATTCCTGATTTTTGTTTCAATATTCATCTGATCCTGCAGAAAGATTTAATTGACAATTTAAAATTCTTGACAGGCTGAAAATGGCTACACAAGCAACAAGATCTAATATCATTAACCAACTGCCCCTTTTGTCTGAAAAAATACATGAAATCACTAAACAGACCTTTTTGTTTATCAGGAAATTAAATTCTTCCTCCAACATCTGTAAGAGCATAGAAGACACATCTTTCATACAAGTTGATAAGGTGGCAACCATCCGTGAGTAGTAAGGCAACAGCTCCAGAGATGTCCTAGGCACATTAAATAATGCCCTCACAAGCTTTTTCCGGTTTGCCTTTGAATTTAAATAGCAAAACTCAACCTGAAAAAAGAAAAGAAATTGAAGATTCATAACCATAAGATCTGCACATCACATAAGGTGTGGAATTGCCAAAATGAACGAGTGAAACAACAAACTGCAGAAGTATGATTACTGTCAATTGATCAATTAGGTCACGGCTAACACAACTAGGAAGCCTCTGCAGTAGAGCATCCAAACTTGTCCCTTCAACACCTTTAAGTTTATCTTTCTCATTTTCTCCTTTTCTATCTGTATCTTTTTCTTTCACTTTCTCTTTTTCTGGATCTTTGGCCTTTTCTTTATCTTTTTCTTCCTTATCTTTCCCTTTCTCTATTGGCTTTCCTTCCTGCACAGCACCAGATTCTTCCGCAACCTCTGATGTATCGTTAGGTTGGCCTAGTTCCAATCCAGGTGTCGATTCCTTGAACAAAAGTGATGCACAACGTCAGCACAAAACACAAATACAGCAACTTTATCTGTTTACAGAGTAAGTAAATTCTGTTAGATAACTGAAGCATTTACTCACAGTTGGTGGCTCTTGAGTCTTTGCTGACTGCTCGCCTACTTTGGGTTCAGCTTCTCCCAATAGCACAGCTGGAACAAATGCTCTGGAAGGAAAATTTAGCATGTTTTCTAGATTTGCACCAAAGTTTCACCAAGATCCAAGAACAATGAACAAGTCATATTAAATGACAAGGCATTTTTGGTAAATAATAATTAACAGGTCTTTGATTTACTTTCATTCAAATGCTAGTATCCAGCACTGACAAACCTGAGATCTGGTAAGCATTCATAGAAGGCTCTGGTATCTTCATCATCCCACAAAGCCTCCAGAACGGAAGAATCTTTCCCAGCAGCAGGCAGGGATGCATCTTCACCTGAAGTCAACCTAGTCGTGTGACTATCCTCTGGCATCACTGGGGGCTGCATATCAAGTGCTTCTGCCAAACTGATAACAAAAAATTTATGTATATTATATAAATCACAGAAAAAATTGCCGATGCCAGCTAAAATTTCTCTATCAAGTATAAATTCAAGTATACTCTATTTCTCTATCCAAAAAATTAAAAAATTGAGCACAAAAGCAAGATCAACTGCTCTACAAACACATATATTATCAAACTTATGGATGGTAACTCATCAACATGGATAAGATCCAAAAAAAAAGAAGCAATTGTAGAAAACTTACGATGAAACATTACGATATAAGTGGTCATAAGACTTCCGCAACTTCTCATATGCTGCAGCATTTTCATCACTGAGTTCCCCTTTAGCATTCAAAATCTTTGCATTTTCATGCTCCATTTGACGAAGTGACTATTAATAAATAATAATTGGCAGTTACAGTCTTCATACTAAATAAAAAAACAAAGGTGAATAAGATAAACTCATAATCTACTGTCCTGGGTTAAAGCAGTATATAGTTCTCAGGTCGAAAGGAGTGTAACTCTTACAGTATGTTCAGATTGAAGCAGCTCTGCTACAGCATCGTAATATGTGTGAAAAGCTTTTCTGAAAATCTTCTTCTGATCAGATGTAACATTGAGGCTTTTAAAAAACTGCAACCAGACCTCACTAGGTTAGTAGGTGATCATTCAGATTCATATTGGCAAGTAATCAGAAGTAGAATAAAGTGTCTTAGCAAAAGAAAAATAAAAGCAATTGACATAAATAAGAAGTGCTGATAAACATCCCACACATTATCACTTTAATCAAGGCACTAAAGCAAGAACAAGTTAGTTCTTAATGAAAAGAAATAACCAGTTCCAGATCCTTGTCCAACTGCCCAAATAACTACAAAATGACATATGACAGAGAGACAGACAGACAGCAGATTTTTGGCACCTCTTCATAAATTTCTTGTCCGGAGTGTGGCAATCCCAGAAAGAGTCTCCCTTGTCGAGCAAAACTAGCAAGGAGAGTCAAATTTGTTTGTGTACTATCACGGTCCTTTAAATGTTCTAAGCTAGTGAGATCCTTAATTATATTGATAAAAATACCGCCATCCTCTACAACTCCAACGAAATAAAGTTCTACAAGCAATTTCAAGGTGCTCCGCTTTTTCATAGCCTTTGAATTCTTATCCCCATCCAAGTCTTCACCAGTTTTTCCAGGAAAAAAGATCTTCAAAAGCCCTTGTACCAAGCTTGGTGAGAAGTCCTTGTATCTCTGATGAAGTAAGGAACAGATCTGAGGAAGATGAACATAAGTGTCAGGGCAAAGCATTAAAAAAACAGGATGTATAACTGCAGGGTTATGTATTATTGTCCATGCGAGAATGTGACCTTCAACATATAACAAGACTAGAATACTTCCACACAATGTACGAATAGCCAAAACAGTTTGAAAAGTAAAGATCAGATTGCATTTTAACAACTTTAGCATGTGCATTTTAACCCGACTTAATAACATGGAACAAGCACCAGAGAGTATTATGCCAATGACTGAATACACAGGCTACCTGAACAGCTGCTTGTATGTCAGATGTTTTAAGCTTTGCATCACATATAGCTGTCACAGCCTCGCTAACAAATTTGCTAAGATTCACACTTCGCAACTCATCCATCAGCCCTTCCCTCTGTTCTTCATTTATCTGCTTTAACTTTTTGATAACTGCAGTATTACGTTTGATGCTAGAATCCAATGTCCGGAGAAACCCTGCATCTGATGGGTGGTAATTACATTAAAGTCAATGTGACAGTAATATATTAAAAGCCTAAAACATAAGCAACATAGAATGCAGCCTCAAACATACTTAAAAGACAGACTAACTTGATATTTAACAAAAAAGAAACAAATGAAGCAGGATTAGCCTATCAAGGATAATCCAAGAACAGAATATGTAGCAACTTATTTGATGTATAACACGCTTGACTTCATAGATTTCTGTTCTCCTTAAATCATGGGCAAAATATTGCACGTATGCTACTTTATCTTCTAATCAAGGTTCATAAATTTTACATTTCTGATCAATTTCATACATTACATGCAATGAAGTCAATTAAAATAAATTCCATCCTCAAATTCTTGCAAAGCAACTAACCAGGTCTTTCAGGATTCAAGTTATTCTGACGAAGAGACACTTTTTCCTCCATAGATTTCTTAATTTCCTCAAGTCGAGCAATGGCTTCCTGAAAAATGAAAACCGGAACGAAACTTTTTTAGAGTAAAATTCATATTCAGAGTTCCAATCAAGAGAATTCCTGTTTGAAAGCACATAAACAGCACAACCGCCTTAGTTAAAATCACTAGGCGCAAAACCTCGAGGAAACAGGCTCACCTCATCGTCTTGCTTACTTTGGGATTCGCCTCCAACGCGGCACTCGTCTTCATGGTGATCCATATTCGAATTCCTACGGTCACCAGTAATTAGAACCCTAAAAGAATCATAGTAGAGAAAGAAGAACTACACTATATTCTCTTCAATCTTCCGGAGTAAAGCCTATAGCTTCTTACGTTTCCATACAAAATCGACAGGGTTGAGTTAGGTTAGGGTTAGGGTTACGGTTTACCTGATCGGAGACTGATTAAAATAGATCGTCGCCGGAGAAACGAAAGTGAGTGATTCACTCGATGGAGAATCTACAGAAATAATAAAGAGTTACCAAAACTCAAAAGCGCTGTGTTAACTGTATTGGATGCATTCAATTTCATTTCTATACTTTTAAATAAATATACATATTTATTAATGTTAATATTAATACTTAAATACTGGTGTTAAAAAAAATATTAATACTTAAATACTAAATAAAATAAACATATTTTAATATAGTAATATTATAATTTATTACTAAATGACCTAAGTCTCAAAATTAGGACACATTGGACTTATATTAGTAAAGTTTTTATCAGTAGAGCTTTTTTCTGTAAATCTTTTTTAAGGATAACTTTTCTAAGAAGTTAATTGACTGTTTGACTGTCATTTAAAAAAGAGTTTTTTTAAATAAGCTTCATACAAT
>JANZLH020392491.1:0-11259 GCA_026770325.2 Erythroxylum fimbriatum
TTAACGGAAACATTATGTTGAAATAGTATGCATGTTCGCCTTGTGTCCATCAAACGGACACGCCTGTCCGTTTAACGGACAGGTTCGGGTAAAATTGGTGTTTAGGTTCAGCAATTGTCCGTTAAGCGGACACGCATGTCCGTTTAACGGACACGCTCGGGTAAAATGGTCCCCAAGTCAGATTCATGTCCGTTTAACGGACACAGATGTCCGTTTAACGGACACTCTCGGGGAAAAAGGCATCCAAGTCCAATTCATGTCCGTTTAACGGACATGGTTTTAAAGGGCAAATTTTATTAATTTCAAGGATAGCCAAGATTAAAGCCGTAATCAATGTAAGCTCACCACCAAAGTGAGACTGTACAAGTGTCAAGTTAAGGATTCGAACGAGGACAAGGTCTCGGGAATGGGCCTCAGTAGGGCTCACCTCCCTGGACAGTCGGGCTCCAGGGCCGGGGTCCGACACCATGTGCACATTGGTAACTCGCCAGTGATGGGTTAGATCCGAGTCCTACCTGAAGAGGGCAGGCCTCTAAGGGCAAGGGTAGGCCTCTAAGGGCAAGGGTAGGCCAACCTTGTCTAGAATTAGAAAAGGGGAGATATGCCGTACTAGCATGCCTCTGTCTCTTTCTAAGAAATTCAGAAAACCAGAATTCAGAAATGAGAAAGCTCATAATTAGGAATCCTGTAGAACCCATAATTCAGAAATAAACCATAACTCAGAAAAAATAAAAACCAGAATTTAGAAAGAAACCAGAAGTCAGAAAAGAACCTAGAACACAGAAAAGAATTCAGAAACCAGATTCATGTTTTATTTAAACAATTCATATTGAGCTTTATTAGTGATATTCATGTGATTGCCGCATTTGATATTACTACCTGATTATCCATTGATGCCATGTATTGTTGCTCATAATGCCACAGACCATTCTTGTGAAGCTAGCCTTATATTACCTAGCCTCACAAGCATGGTAGCATGTTTATATCTCACTGAGTCGCGTTGTAGACTCACCTCTCACTATCATCATTTTAGGGGATTAGTAGATCGTGCGAGAGAGAAATCTAAGCCTTTTGAGACTCTCTTGGATAATCAGACAAGTAATATTTTTGGCATGATGTTAAGTGCAAATGCTTATAGCTGCTCCATGGTTTGTCACAATCATATGTACATAAAACATGTATGGATATGTTATGTTATTGAGAATGATGTCAGTTGATGATATGAGATGATCATAGATCGGAAAATGATAAGTCGATAATGTATGTGAGAATTGCAGATTTAGATCCTTACTTTTTACAACCAATCAAGCAGGTATAAGGATTAATCAGACAATGAATAGGTCATGTCGAATTTTTAGTAGAATATAGAAACGTTAGGCTTACTACGGGTTTTGGTGGCATTAAGCCTACTCATTCCCTAGTGCCAATACGGTCCAAAAAGCGAGTCGTGTCATTATATAGGTTTGTTTTTTCCTAAAAGATTTGTGTTCTTAAAATCCTAAAAAAACCAAAGAGAATTTTTACATGGCCTCTTTACAATTATCTATGTTAAAGTAATTAACTGATGATTCGCGTACAAATTATGTCTATGCAGAAATCACACGTAATACTTGGGAAATTGGGACAGAATCTATCCCGATCGTAGTGGGATAATTATAAAGGTTTATGGTAATCTTTGATTTCTCAAAAATCAAGATTTTTTTTAATTCTATAAAATGATTAACACAAATCAAAATAAAAACAGAATCTTAATTACCCTATTTCAAAGTTTGATCATTTTTTAATCGTATCAATCAAATAATTTTCGAAACCGATTTGTCTCAATCACTGTAGTTTCACAAATGTCCGACCTCTAACGATATCCACAGAATAGGTTGATAAAACTTTGTAACTTTTATAGAGGGATAAGCAAGAAGTGATAGCTCTATTATAGCTTAAGCCTATTTATAATAAGTTTTGGACGTTTTAGTAATTTAATTGAATAAAAATTATTCCCAAATTAGATTAATATCTCATATTGATCCTTATTTATTAAATATCTCATATTTAATCTAAAAGTTTCTCCAACTTTACAATCAAGTCCAACTTTACATTCAAGTCATCAAAATAACTTTGCTCTCTTCAACCCATTTTATATGTGAGATATATTAGGTTTCCAAATATGTTGGCAATGATTACAAATTATAATTTTAATTCATGATTAGAATTAGATATATTAAAACTCTTTTCAGTTTATCTTTAATTCCCTAATTGAACAATTTAGAATCATAGATTAAGCTTGGCGTCTAGTAACGCATCATGACCACGTAAATATTTAGGAATGTCAAAGTGATTTTGGCTAACCTTTAAGAGTATGATTTTTTTTTCTTATAATTCAATCATTTCATTATGAAATGTTTGATTAGACATAGAGCATGAAATTAATGTCTACACTATTTTGAGCCCAATTATATTAGTTCTTCACCATTAGTTATTTATTCAGTTAATGAAATTTGTAAACTATTTATAAAGCATCATTCTACCTTGGCTAGGTATTTCCCAAATCAATACTAATTGAGAACAACATAACATTCTTTCTAATTAATTTAGGATAATAAATCATATCTTGATCACACAACTATCTCTAAATAGTTTATGCCACATCCAATGACTACCGATTGAACAACCAACGATTAAAAACATTATAAGTTGTATTAAAACATAACAATACAAGATAACTTTGGTGACCTCAAGTCAAATGATAACTTATACAATCATCAATATGAGAATTCCATCGACATACAAGTAATGTTCCAAACGGATTTCTCATGTGGGATTCAATGAACTTGTTTTCTAACAAGGACATATGTGTTTGTTTAAGTATCTCCATACTTTAGTCTATGATATCGACTACTTCATTTATAAGGAAAAACATAACTTGTGTTAGCCTATGTGCATTCTATTAATGTCGAGTCTTAATATAACAATAACTAGGAACAATTTTAGGATAATACATAAATGCAATATAAATCTCATAATTATAATCTTATTATAATTTCATTTGTAATGTATAATTATCTCATAGACTTTATCCTATGCATCTAAACATGTACAAGATAAAGAATCTCTTTAAATTATTTTGTCACTAAACTACAACCAAAGCGATTGACTGTAAGATATAATCTAACAATCTTTCACTTGCACTAAGCCAATTGTTTAAGTATCTCATACCATATCACCATATGACAATTATTCTATTACTGGGACAGTGACTTAATGAGAGAATTCTACAAGATTCTCTATAGTGGGCACTTGCTTAAATCTTACAACTTTCATATTAATTATCACCATAATTAAGAAAAGTTGCCTAAATACATACTTGGATCTTTAATGAGACCCTAGCTCCTTTGCATGCCTAATGGCTTTAATGTCCCACCGCACATTATTGTCTTAGACAATACAAGGAATTATATCAAGTTCATTAAAGAACTTATTGATCCAAATAATCATTTCCATTAAATGAAAAATGTATTATGGCTTAATTGGCAACCATTGCTACAATGGAACCTTTCCAATCTTGAATGATATTGTTTTATGTAAATAAACCTTAATTAGGATTTACTTCTAAAGTTATATCCATATCATTTTGAACTCAAATATCAACTCATACATAGAATAATGGATATCTTTAATACCTCACAGGTATCTAATATCTCAAATGCTAAATGTCTTTAGTACATTATCTATGTACTTGGATTTAGAATAGGTGAACAACATTCAATCTATTTCTATAGATCTAATTCTCATAATTAAGTTGTTACGCTTTTCATATCCAACAAGAGTTATTTTTGGAAAATTATGTTTTCAATAATTGAAAATTAGAATTATTGTTCTCTATGAGCAATATGTCTCCATATACTCCTATTGAAGAGAACAATTGTACTCCCACTAACCTTTTTGTATACATGATAAATTCACAATCATCTCCAAAACAAGCTCTTTGAATTCATCATGAAAATGAATCTTTCAATATCTTGTAGTCTTTTAACTATACGTCTGATGTGTCAATAAAGACACTAGTTCCAATTGGATTTATTGTTATGATATTTGAAATTTTCAAATTTCATCTTACTCGTAATACTTATTTTGGGAACCACCCTCCTAATAGTATGCATTGAAACAAATAATTTGTTTAATAGGTCAGTAAGATTATATCCAATGTTTTGGATATCTCATAACCTTTTATTACCCAGTTTGGTTCTAAACTTAATGGATAATATATGCTTTAACTAAGCATTATATCCTTAAATCGATAACTTTGACTCTTTCAAAGTCTTAGTTTTCCATATCTAATATGAAACCTTACTAATTGATCTAATTGGAACTATTGAAGGTAAGTCATTATACTAGACAACGATATAGAAGAAATATCATCGCATCATGCAATATATCATGTTGTATTTTCTTCTTTATATAAATCCATACTCTTATAGAATTTGGTTATAAAGATATTCATTAGAGAATCTCATTCATTATAGATAATCGAAAATTTAAAACTTACCACAACGATCTCATCAAGGTGCTTCATCATTCTTAAGGCTTAATTTGTAAACAATTTAAACATTTCAAATTTTTAAATCATTACTTCATTTAATACATATGACTATATGACATAAATTCATTAGTAATCTAATGAACTATAAGTATCAATCTTTTATGAATTATTATTCCATCCAATACATCGTATGTATAAGTTTAACAATTCAATACATCTTACATATTGTCATCAAAGTTTATGAGACATTAATAAACTCAAAATGTCAACACATTTTGTCATCTATATGGTTTTGACATATTTTTAAAACTTCAACATCAAATCCTTAACAAAGATTATAACAACATTGCATAATGGGCATACAATTTTTCGTTTCTAACTTTGAGAACTCTTCCCAAACATATCCTATGTCAAAGAAATTTAGTTCACTAACTTAGTATCAACAATGCTAAACAAGGTAAATTCTACTCAGAACAAAATATAAATGTAAGAAAAGCAAGTAATTAATTATATGTCATGACTATCAAATAAGATTAGGACTTTAATCATGCATTTGGTTACTCCTACTATTTTATTCAAAATAATAGCCCTCACTACTAGAAAAATTACTTTATTCTTTCTAATAGGCTAGGATCTCATTCAAATATAGTTGACCTTGATTTTGCTCAACAAACTAACAAGATAACAACTTTATCAATCACATTTCATGTGATTCTTAGATCCTTTAGGTGACAAATCTTGTCAAAACATATTGTATATGTTATTCCTAGCCCTACCTCTAAATTCATGTAATCATGAGTTTGCTCTTCCAAATCATACAAATTTAGTTAAATAACACCCATTTTCATAAGGCTAAACATGTTCCGGTTAAAGTAGTCTTGAGTTTGCTTAACATGCCTACAATAAACAAAACTTTGGTTTATTCTTATAACAATGGAAGGCAACAATCACATTCTCAACGTGTATTTAATATTTTAAAGAGGGATTTTAAATCCAGATGTATGATCAAACACAAAATTGCATGTAAAATATCACATATATAAAGCATACAATTTTAACATGCATCTAATATATATAAAAACTATATAAATAAAGTATACAACTTATGCACTAATAATCAAATTATATGTATAAAACATCAACCTTCGTTTGATTCAAGTTATTGTCTTTCATAATCTAAAATAATATTTCCAACTCTTTGGAAAAATTGAATTAGATTAAAATCATTGATTCAAAATAAATTAAGTTCATATTTAAAATAGAAATTTATTCTGATTTGAAAACAATTTTCAAATCCAATTAAAAATTGTTTCTGATTATCTTGACTCCTTGAAAAAAATTTAACTAAACACAATTTTCAATAAATTATTCTTCTTACTTATTATAATTTAGAAATACTCACTTTTAAAAATTATATCAGTAACATATTCTAATCTAATTAGAAATTCTTTTTCCTTTATTAGAAAACTATTTTCTAATATTAAAACGAAACTACTTTTAAAATTAAAAAGACATTTTTAAATTTAACTGAGAAAGCCATTTATATTATTTATTTAGATTTTTATTTCTTAATTAATTAGAAAATATTTGTTTAATAAATTAGAAAAATATTTTCAAAAATATTAAAGAAAGTTCATTTTTCTTAATTAATAAATGAAAACACTTTTCAAAAATTAACTAAGAAAAATACTTTTTCTAAAAAATCAAGAAACTTATTATTCATAAATAAAGAAAAAATTTCTAAATAGATTGAATAATAACTCTCTAAACAAATAAAATCGTAAGTTTAATTTATCTTTATCAAATTGAAATAAATAAATTTAATTAAGAAATACTTTTTTTAATTATTAAAAACACTTTTCTTAATTCTAAGAAGTCTAATTAATTAATTTCAATCTAACTGAAACTAATTAATTCTAATTTTAAAAACTACTTTTCTAAAATTAATTAAGAATTAATATAATTATTAATCTTAATCATATTAAGAAAAATAATTACTTTAATTTTGGAATTGAATTTTATACTTAATTTAATTTAATAATTCAACTCTTAAAAAATTAAACTAATTTCTAAAACAATCCTAATAAAATCAACCTTTTGAAAACAATTAAAAAACGCTTTTGAAATTTATAAGGATTTAAACCTAATTAATTTTCAATTAAACTAATTTAATTAATAAAGGCTTAAAAATAAATAAATAAATAAATATCGTGCGTGGGAGCGTCAGGCTTCCGTGAGTGTGGGAGACAAATCGAGGAGACATCAGAAAATCAGCCAAAACGTGGGAGGAAAACTATTTGGCGCGTGCACTACACACGCCAGCAGCTCTTGTCACAGTTGCTGTCTTCCCATATAGGGCGCTTGTGTCACACGCCCCCTCGTTTCCAGAGAACATCTGCCTCCACGCCTGGGTCGTGCTTCAAGCTTCCCCACAATTGGACCACCATTGTGTCGTTTGTTTATAGGTGATTACCACCCTTCGCCAGTGGCGTTTTGCCACTGGTTTACCGTTGAACCAATGGCGATGTCACTGATGCACAACAACCCATCACTAGTGGCCAACGTCAATGATAGCACCAGTAAAGAGATGCGTCTCACTGCTCTGGCAGCCGCAATTTAGCCAGAAATCAAAACATCCACAAAACACAAACCAGAATAGAAGACCCAACCAGAAAATGTAACCAGAAACACAAACACAAAAGGAAGGTTTCTCGAGCCACAACGAGTAAACCATAATACACACAAATCCAAATATGCAAGGAAAATCAAAACGATAAGTTTCTCCAGACGCACTTCTCATGGTGTTTTCTTGATTATATTGTTCAATACATAAATCCACGCATAATGAGTTTTCAGAATGTATAAGTGAGTTTTGAAGAACAAACCCAAGCACATTAGGTCAAGCGTTTCAAAACACAAACATAAATCATAACTATTTGCCAATTTTCTACCAGAACAATTCTGGGTTTGCAGGTTGTTTATTTCCAAAAATCACAAACACCGTAAACCAAAATAACCATAATCATCCAACACCCATTCCACAAGACCGTAAATCATAATCGTTTACAGAAACAAGTTTTCAGCCACAACTCATTGTGATGCGATTTCTCTTACTTTAAGAACTGTAGAACAATTCTAGGGTTCATTGTTTTCTGGTTTCAGATGGTTTGATAAAATATTAATTTGAAACTTTTTCTGATTAAATTGAAACAATTTAATTCCATAATTAAAAATCAATAACAACCACCTAATTTTAATCAATTTACAAAATTAAAGATGGCTTTGATACCACTGTTGGAAAACCGGGTTGAGATTCGATCTCGAGTGCAATGGAATAATCACGAAACTTTTTTGTGACTTTTGATTTCTCGAAAATCAAGATCTATTTAATTCTATAAAATGATCAACACAACTTATAATAAAGCGGAAATTTAATTCGTACCTTATTCTGAAACTTGATCTTTATCTTGTCATACCCCTCGAACCGTTCCCGAAACCGATTTGTTTCAATTACCGTAGTCGCACAAATGTCCGACCTCTAACGGTATCCACAGAATGAGTTGAGAGAACTCTGTAACCCTTACAAAGAGGGTTAAGCAAGAAGTGCTAGTTCTATAGAACTTAAGCATATTCATAATAAGCTTTGACGTTTTAGTAAGTTTCTCAAACTTTACAATCAACTCCAACTTGATTAAATTAACTTTGCTCTCTTCAACCTATTCTTTATGTGAGACACATGAGGTTCCCAAATATTAAAATTAGATAAATTAAAACTCCTTTTAATTTATGTTTAATTCTCCAATTAAACAATTTATAATCATAGATCAAGATTGGCGTCTAGCAACGCATCATGACCACCTAAATATTTAGAAATGTCAAAATAGTTTTGACTAACCTTTCCGTGCATAATTTTTCTGTATAATTAAATCCTTTCATCATACAATGTTTCGATTAGACATAGAGCATGAAATTAATGTCTACTCTATTTTGAGTCTAATCATATTAGTTCTCCGCCATTAGCTATTGATTCAATTAATGGCATTTGTAAACTATTTATAAAGCATCATTTCACCTTGGCCAAGGATTTCTTGAATTAATACTAATCGAGAACAACAAAACATTCTCCCTAATTACTTTAGGGTGATGAATTCTATCTTGATCATTCAACTATCTTCATATAGTTCATGCTACGTCCAATGACGACCAATTAAATGACATATGATTAAATAGATAATAAGTAGTATCAAAACATAGCAATCTCTATACAAGATAACTTTGATGACCTCAAGTCAAATAATCACTTATACAATCATCACAATGAGAATTCCATAGATATACAAGAAATGTTCCAAATGGATTTTTCATATCGGGTCTATTCAGTGAACTTGTTCTTTAGCAAGCACCCACATGTTTGTTTAAGTATCTCTATACTTTAGCCTATGAGATCGACTACTTCCTTCATAAGGAAAAACAAAACGTGTGCTAATCTTTTTATGTTCTATTAATGTCCAATCTTAATAGAACGATGACTAGGAATATTTAGAAATAATACATAAATGCTATATGAATCTCATAATTATAATCTTATTATAATTTCATTTGCAACGTATAATTATCTCATGGACTTTATCATATACATCTAAACATGTATAAGGTAAAGAATGCCTTTAAATAATTTGTCACTAAACTACTACCAAAGCGATTGGCTATAGGATATAAATCAACAGAAAGGAGGCCGAAATATGTCAGTAAATTTTTTTACAGCCATTCCAAATTATTACAGCCATGAGTTACGTTACCATACCCATGAAATAGCTTTCTCCAATAAGATTTATATAAACAACTGTCTATTGAAAGATGACTGTCCATTTGCCACATTTTAACCTAGATTTTGAGTAAAAAGAAGAGAGAAGGAGGTGTCAACAGGGGGGCTGAAAATGGGAGAGGAAAACATGAGTGGAGGAGTGGATAGTGTGTAGAGGTCGGCTGATGGGAGTGGGAGGCTGAGCATGTGTGCTTCATCTTTTGCTAGGAAGCAAACGCTGCTTGGGAGTGAAGAAAGGTGGTGGTAGCTGTCCAAAAACTCAACACAACCTAGGTAAGAACGTGAGTGGGGTTGGTGATTAGGTGGTGAGCTAGAAAAGGAGCTGAAATAATGTTAAGTATATGCTAAATATGTGTTAGTGGAGGTTGAATATACGTAAGTGGAGCTAGTGTGTGTGAGTGAATGATAGCAGAATATTCACGTGTCCAATACATATGTGCCAAATGTGTAATGAACATGAGAAAATGGCTTGTTTTCCTTAACTGCATTGACTTGGTCTCAACAGCCAAGTTGTTTCTATTTTAGTTACCACTAATAATCAACAACTTCCTCATGGTGTGCCAGCTCTAGAAGTAGTAGCTAGATGTTTTTGTCACTTTTAATTCCTATTATGCTATAGGTGGGAGATCCACCAACGTGATCAATTTTAATTCCTTGTTTGTAGCTGTGGGAGTTCCACAAATTTAGGAAGTTATTTGTATTTAAAGGCAGTCAAGTGAAAGAAGGAAAGACATGAAAGTTTTATCCCAAAAATTACATCTTTCTGTCTTCTTCTCTCTAAATAATTCTTTCTTTTCTTCTTCTTGTTATCATGGTATCAGAGCCAGGTTGGCTCCAATGGGAACACGAAAACAGTCTAATGTCGAGTTTTGAAATGAGGTACAAGAAGCATTTGGTAGGCATGAATCCATGTTTGATCAAATTCATTCAACCATGCAAACCCTGCTCTCAAAAGTTCAAAGTATAGAGGTTTCTCAATAGAACTCTCGCCAAACTCATGAAAACAAAAATGAAAATTCTTTTGGCCACAACAATAACTCTCACCAAGGGAACACCTCTCTCCAAAACACTTTACCTGCTCATAACCAACACAATCTCAAGCTTGAGTTTCCAAAGTTCGATGGTACAGATGCACAGGGGTAGGTGTACAAAGCGGAGCAATATTTCAAATTCAGAGGAATTATAGCTGAACATCAAGTCGACCTCGCATCATTTCATTTGGAGCGAATCGCCTTGCAATGACACCGATGGTGTGAAAAATTTCAAGGGCCCGTGATATGGGAGGAATTTAGCAAGGCACTTCTTATTAGATTTGGACCGACTGATTACGAAGATCCGTCATAAGCAATCACTCGACTCAAACAAACCTCTACTGTTCTCACTTATCAGGAAGAATTCAAGAAACTTTCTCATCATATTGATGACTTACCCTAATCCTTTTTGGTGGGATGTTTCATTGCAGGGCTCAAAGATGAGATTCGGTTAGATGTAAAGATAAAACAACCGCGACGATTGACTGACGCCATTGGAGTAGCAAAATTGGTTGAAGAGAAGCTGAACTTACAGAAGAAAAATATAAATAGCAATCGACTTACTTGGAACAACAAGAGTAGCGTGCAACCAAGCATTCTGGGTGTAAGTGTTTGACGTGTATAAGTCGACTTGTTCAATTGATACGTCGACTTACACGCTTTTAGTCCCGACAAGTCGACTTGTTCATGGGATAAGTCGACTTATGTGAGGTCGGTACTATTTGTTTGTGCCCTAAAGGCAATCCCCTTTAGCGCGTTTTATTCCAAAGTCGTGTGCAGACTTTATGAATAAATAAAGAAAGGCATTATTCATTAATTTGATATTCATGAACATTGTTTATGAATTGATTTGATCTTTAATCGAATTA
>JANZLH020392523.1:0-11251 GCA_026770325.2 Erythroxylum fimbriatum
TCTTCCAAACAACATTTCACTACATTACATTATGAACCCTTCCATCATTCCCAAACAACTTTTTGCTATATTACATTCCATTCCATTATAAACCATTCCATTCCCTTCCCTTCCCTTACATTCCATTCCATTAATTAACATCCAACCAAACAGGGCCTAAGGGGTTTCCTATAGGGGAGGATCCAGCAGTAATAAAAAGACCCCCAAAGTGAAATGGTCTTATATATGTCATCTTAAACAGTTTAAAGGTCTAGGAATTACTTCTGACAAGCTCTTAAGCAAAGCCTTAATATTGCAAAGAGACTATGAAAGCTATCCAAGGATAAAGAAGACCTCTGGGTTAAATGGACACATTTATACCATATCAAGGAGTACAGATTTTAGACTTTTCCTATTAATCAGAGGATGTCTTGGACACTATAACAAAAAGGATAAACAATGGCGTGGACAGATGCTTTAATTAGGAAAAAGTTAGAAATAAGCAAGATACTTTTTTTGGTTTGATCAGTGGCACGCACTAAACTCTCACAATGGAATATGTCCAAAAGGAAAAAAAAGGTAAAGAACTTGAATTTCTCTAACAAGAGAATAGATTTAGAGTATGATAGAAAATCAATTAGAGGAGAATTGAATGGATAGATAAAAGAAAGAGTATCACGCTTCTATTTTGTTAGCATATTTATATAATAGGATAGTTCCATATAATAATTACTTTAGCTTCGTTATTTTAAGTTTTAAATTAGTTACAAAATTTATTAGAATAATAGTTAGTTTTTGAGATTGAAAATGAACACATGAATACAAATATTTAAATTAGTATAAATTAATATTAATTAAAAGATAATTTCTAAAATTAAAATTTTTCTTAATTATGAATTAGAACTCTATTAAAATTATTATATTTGAATTTTATAAAGTTATATAAGGAATTAAAGTATTTAATTCTATGCAAGAAAGTCAATGATAATTAAAAATGATAGTCTAAAATTATCAATCACAATCTGAATAAAATAAACATACCTCATCAAATTTTCTACAACATATCATATCTTATAAACCTTTTTATTTATTAGTTTTAATAGGAGAAAACTTATGATTGATAATTATACTTTCAATTATACTTTGATATTGTAAAACATGAAACATATATAGATAACTTTGAAGTATTAAAATTTTCTTTAGATTATATAAAGGTGATAACAAAATTATTTATTTTAAATGAAAATATAATAAATATTGTACTTAAATTAAAATGATTAAGCAATAAAATTAAATTAAACTTAAAATCAAATTATGAGAATTTGGTGAGTTAATATGTGTGTGTGTATCATTCAACGTTGCTTATAGTCTTAACCATAAAAAGAAAGCTAATAAAAAAAGGTGAATGAAATGGCTTTGCATACCTTTACTTGAAAAATTGGTTCGAGTTTGATTAGGTGAGTTCAGCGGTGGGCTGACTTGATGGTCATTCCCACTCTTAGGGCTTGGCGGTGGACTGATATATGGCCGAATCTGACGCCTGAGAACGGGTGGGTACAAATAAGATAGCAATTAATAATCCAAATAATATTTCATTATTTAATCAGCATTAATGGCATGATATATGTTATAAAAGTCTTCTAGACACTAAACTTATACCAAAGTTGCTCCTACACATGTGCACGAGAACCTTGCTTAAGTTTGTTTAAGGAAGACTAAGCCTTCCCCACAGGATCATCGAACAACAAAACTTGTTCTTGAGCGCCTCAAAACCTTTATAGTATTTAACTTTCACATTTAAGTAAGCAAACTACGAAAGCAATAAGTAATCAAAGCCAACAATAAACACACAAAAGATAAGACAAAAGCCTACCTTTATTACTTCCCTTAATATATACAAAGGAATACTCTCTCTTAATGTGTTCTCTCTGTATTGAGGAGTAAGACTCAAATGAGCTATATATAGGGTCTATTAAGAACTTAGCATTAGCTAAGTTAATCCACACAAGGTCTAAAACTTTACCAAAACTCACACTATGCTTTATTTAACCTACTAAGTTTACCTTGAAGCTCTTGCAAATCTTCCTCATATGTGTGATCCAGCTAAACTTTAACCCAATATCCATTTTAAGCTGGCTGTGAAGTGCCATTATCTTTTTATCTCGCATCCAAATCTTGTATCTCGTTGAATATTTTTGTCAAAATGCACCAATGCATGTCAATGCTCACCTACTCGTGAGTTTTCTGCAATGATGTCCATTTTTCTGTACCTACTCATAAGTCTTTACCTTATTTCGTCAACCTAAGCGCCAAACATTGGCCAAGGATCGCTATCACTTATAAGATTCCATAATTTAGACTTAGGGGTCTAACAAATCACCCTTACTAGAAGAACTTGACACCCTTGTTAAAATAATATATGAACACTCCTCTAAATATGGTTCCCTCGAAGACTCCTTAGTCGTTAACATATCTTTAATGTGCCATTTTCTCTCTTCATCGGGTTTGCATTTTCTTTTGTTCGGAAGCTCCTTAACATGGACAACTATGCCCAACATAACATAATTATTGAGGTAGACTTTTTCCATCTATTCCTCACTTCTTTCTCCTTGATTCTTTATGACCATGAAATTCATTTTCTCTTCGCTCACCTTCTGTTTTGGGCATTCACGAGCAAAGTGCAACCTTTCACAAATGAAACAACTAATACGTTGTTTTTTTTAAATTTCTTAGACTTACATTGAGAAGATTTATATAACTTCTCCTTACCTTTCTCTTAGTCATTCTGATTCCCAATATTTTTTTTCCTTCATTACTACTTCGCATAAGTGGTGGCATTTATTGATCAACCAAGGCATTTGTAGCCACTATAAAACTTGGGACGTGTATCACATTCTGCCTCTAAAGCTCTATTTAAGCCCTACCTTGCAAGCTGCTTATGAAGTTGAATAGCTTTTCTTCCTCAAACATGTTCTTCACATCCAATATCAAATATATGAATTTGCTCATATACTCCTATATCGAGTCATCTTGCTTCAACTAATTCAAAGCTTCGCCCATGAGTTATAAAGTGTTGTTAGGTAGGAATTACTCCGTTAGCTTCCTCATTTTCTCCTTGGGGCTTATTTGTACTGATGTCATTAGAGTTCTCATTCTCCACCATAACTTTGCATCATCAACTAAGTACATTGCTATGAATGACACCCTTTTTGTTTTGGAAACTTTTTCCACTCCAAAGTATTTTTCCACTTCTTATAAGAAAATTTTGAGTTTCTTGGCACTCTGCTTACCAACAAAAACTTGTAGTTCACTCACCTTAAGCATAGTGCTCTCAACAAGTCCCACATCTTAGGTAGCAATCGCACACTTGAGGAGTATAATCTTCAAATTAGCTTCCTCTCATGCCTTAATCAAATCAACAACTTAATCTGGAAACACTTGGATCTGCCTTTCCAAGAGTTCAAAACGAGATGGATATATAGGGACTTCTTCTGCACCGATAAGTTAAATTGTTTGCCTCCTTTAAACATGCTCAGTTAAACTGAGCATGAGTGCTTTCACCCTTTAAACATGCTCAGTTAAATTGTTTGCCTCCTGCTATATGAAAATTTGGCTCTAATATCAGTGATCACAAAGGCCTTATCATACCAAATTTATACTGAAGTTGTCGCTACACCTTTGTAAGACAATCTCACTTAAGTCTGTTTAAGCAGGACACAGACTTCCTTATATGAACGTCAACTAACGAAACTTGTTCTTGAATGCCTCACGACCTTCAGAATGTTTAACTCTCACATTTGAGTAAGAAAATCATGAAGCAATAAGTAATCAAAGGAAACAATAAAGCAGATAAAAGAAATGAAGAATGCCAACATTCATTACTTCCCTTAAAGTATAAAAGGAATGGTCTCTCTCATCATGTTTTGTCTATGTTAAGGAACAAGACTATAATGAGATATATATAGGCACCTGTGGCTTGACGGCGAAGTTACAAATTAGAATCTTAATTGAACTAAAACTGCCTAGATCACAGCTACTCTTATCAGATTACATCATACTAACCAATTGAATGATACCTCCTCCAAATAAAACTCTATCTGATTAAATATTGTTACATCACAACTAGAACATAAGAGATTAAGGTGAATTATGAAAGATATATTCAAATCCACAAAGATCTCTACTATTTTAAAATCATCCTGCTACATAGAATTGACACGACAGAACATTTGTGCATAATTAGAAAGGTATTGATCTATTTTATTATGTATTGAAAATTTCTTACTTCACATTCATAATATTAACAACTTTGACTCATTTACATGCAAACTATTATTATTTTATTAAAAACTTATTTATGATAAGAATTATAATTAATCATAATTAGAAATTAGTTATAAAGATTTTCCTTTTCTATTTGACTACCAAAAAAAAAATTAATCATAAAACTTGACACTACACATCCAGTGTTTCAATGCTCCGAAATGGTAACCATGGCCGGGAGTTTGGGCCTCCAGACTGAAATTAAAATTTTAACAAGACGCGGGCACCAACTGAAATCTGGTATCAAATAGGAATCTTCCGTTATTAATCCATACGTTACCTTATGGTCGGAAATGGGCAGAAATTAATGAGATAATTGGCGCCGGCACAAGTGAAAGTGTTATTCCTATCATCGTACGCGCAGCTATAAGCTGTCGGGCAGGCTTTTTGTAAGATAGCACTGTAAGATTTAGGCACTTTGAACGCGTCACAGGCGCTCTTACACGCCACTACATCTCCCTGTCCCCCAGCCACCATCATGAACTCCGGTGGGCACTCACTGTTCAAGTCATTGGGGCAACCTACGATCTCACAGCCCTCACTGGAACCACCTTGTGGTGTGATTATCATTGGGAGATTGTAGCCGTCCACTAGGCTGACATCGTAAAAGTGGAGCCCGTTACTACCATTGAGAGCGAACTGTGCGACCGTGACTGGACTTTTAGGACCGCGACCAGAGCATTCTAGATTGGTGGAGCCGCAGTCGCCAGTGACGCAACTGAAGTTTCCATTGGTTGAATTTTGAGTGCAGAGAGTCCGACCCCATACGCGACCACTCCAGATGGTTTCCACAATGATTACTTTAGTTTCACCTGGCCGGAGAGAGAAGCCAGTGGTCGAAGGTTTAATTGACTTGCTAGCGGTCCAAATTCCCGGCCATACATGGTCGGTGCAGTTGTTTACGAAAGTAAGCGTTAAAGGAGTAACTGAAATTTACAATGTAAACATCAGAACCGAGAAATCGTCAAAACACGAAATTTTGAGAAACAGCTTTTCTTACCTGAAGAAATGAGGAGGAATTTCAGGAAGAACATAAAAATGAAAATTTGAGGAGGAGGCATTGTGTACGGTGAATGGGAAGGATTGTGCGCAGAGACCTTGGAGACATTTCTCATTGTCTTGGAGGATTCCATACATGGAAGTTGAACAAGGAAAACTATGGGGTAGGGGAACTGAACTATATACAAAGGGAGATACCGAGAAGAAAGAGAAGCACTAGGATGAGCACAGCTAGGCCGAAACAGTAGAGAAGTTAAAAGAATAAGAAGAGCAAGAGCTATAAGCCTGCATCAAAAATTTGCGGAGCTAGATCAAGTTCAACTCGACATTTCGGCTTCACAGATTTATGAAGATATGCTTCCCTTCAAACGCTTGAGTTGACATGGAAATTGACAGAGAAGACCCGTGAATGACTGAGCGAAAGGAAGGAACATCAGAAATTTCCAGGAGAGACATTTGCTAACATTGACTCCTCATGTTTCCACCAATAGCCAGCACAGAAGAAGATTGAGAAACTTTATTGGGGTCCACAAGTTTGAAAATACCGATTATGTATGACGGAGTGCAAGGGAAAACTCGGAATTGGACGTGAAATAAGGAAAGAAACAGGAATGCAAGCAAATGATGCAATTTCATTTGTTATTCAGAATCCTACTTAACCAATAAGCTCATGATCTTGTCCAACAACGTTAAGTTGGTAGTCCGGGTGACTAAATCCTCTGCTTACTATTTCTAAAACCATGATCACAAAATTAAATGCATCTAATTTTACATAATAGATTCATCAACTGCGTATTGGATTAAGATCAAATGAAAACACATTTAGGTGGATATAGTTCCTTTTAGAAATTGAAGTAATAAATTAATTACCAAAAAACGACTCAAAATTATAAATGCTAAAATTAAGGCATATAAATTTGTATTAGGGAGCTGCAACACAATGCCTTTTATCCAAGTAACTACATGTAAGATGTGAAGTTGCAATCCACTTCTGTGCGTCTAACCAGGATCATTTGGATTTATGGCATTAATGTTAGTCTGCACCTAAAGTGGAGATCATTCTCGAGTTCTCTAGTCCCTTGCTTGCTAACATATAGTTAGATATTCTAGTTTCTTAAGTGAAAGGCCGAGGGACTCTCTAATTCTTGAGATTGTTGAGCAACAAAATGAGTCAATATCTATCTACTTTTTCCTGAAAATTCTTAGGTTATGTTATCTCCGGATTGCATACACAAATGAAGCAAAAGGTTATTTTTGAATAATGTGTAGTCTTTTGGTGAGAGATGAGTGATGGAAGTGGCTCGTTGAATTATTTTTTCTTAGCTTCCTTCTTCTAAATGGCTTCTATATTAGCTTTGTACTATACTTTATATTTGAGAAGTGGCATTGGAAAAATATGTGATCCGTAGTTTCTTTCTCATTGTTTCAAAGGACGCACAAAGAACTAGTGAGTTGAACTCGTTTGATTTTTTCAAGTACATTTAGCCTATTTTTAAGGCTAGCCAGGTACGGAAAGCCACCTTTGGAGGGTTCTTTTTTAATCAAACTAGGTTGAACCAGTGAACTTCTAAGCTGGAGGCTTTTATAAGAGATGAAAGGATTTGTTAGTGAAGATTCCAAATGAACGCTTCTACCATATCACCCTATCTTTAATATGTTGAGATGGAATACAGTTAGGAGGAGCTTCAAAAATGTTTTTTCTCAAGAAAGAAAATTTGAAAATATATTAAGAATAATGAAATTGAGTTACAAAGGATCACACTTTGAAAAGTACCTTATTAAACACCCTATACTGCTCTCCATACACTACAATTCAACTTCTAAATTACCAAGAGAATGAAGTTACATTAAGCTAGAAAACAAAATTTCTAGATTCTCCATGAGATGGCTAGTGTTATGTTGCATTTCCATGCAAATTAGTTGATGATAAATTTCTCCCTTATGCTTGCAACCGTTGAAGCTAACAAAGTGGTTAATTTCTTTATCTTACCTACAAATCTCCTGGAGTTCCTTTCTTTCCAAATCTCCAAAAAAAATTTAGTCATTGCTACCAAATGGTCTTTCTTATCATCCTTAGGTCTCCGATTCTTTTGTATCCATTGGCTGATGTCAACTAGTCCAAAAAAGTTGTTATTATATTAGCATAGCTCAGTGATCCTCTTTATTATTTTCTTGGAGATGCTACATTGGAAGAATAAATGGGCTCTAGTTTCAACATCTAAATTACATAAAACTCAAGTTTTGGGCAAAAATAAATAATTCAGTTTATCCATTATGCTAAGCTTACTCAACATTGCTGACCATAACAAAAAGCTGGCATTTGGCTTAAAACTGCTATTCCAAACCATTCTACTCCATTCTATCTTAGAACAAATCCCATAGATAAGCTCATTGGTTTTCCTGTTTGTTAAGTCAGCCACAGGTATATTATTATGTCAATGATATATGTCCCCATTTTTTAGGATTTAAAAGAAGAATAGTTAATCTATTCCTCAGTAGTTCTAAAAATAGAGTCCAATTTTCATTTTCCCTAAGCACGTTCACCTTGGCTTTATGAGGAAAGATGACCTTACATGTTGATTATGTAAGACAACTTCTTGAGTAGTCTAATTATCAAACCATAAAGGATAATTATCTCCATTCCCTACTTTATAGGTTACATTTGGTTCCACTAAGACCCTTAAATTCAAAATCTAATTAAAGAACTAGGAGGAATTAGGTTTAGGGACCAAAAACCAAAGGTTGTTTCCTTTGAGAAAGTAGCTATGAGGCCACTTGATTCATAATGATTCCTTGTAAATTAGGATTCTCCATATCCTTTTTAGCAATATAATTTTGTTTCTACTATTTATAGCCTTCAATCCCACTCCACCCTCTCCTTTTGTTTTGCATATGTCTTTCCAACTTACTTTGCAAGTCCTCCACATCCTCTCACTTTCTCCTATAAGAATTGCTTCATCATCGTTTTCCACAGTCTTAATGAGAAATTTTTATAAGAAAATATGGGAGCACCAGTTTATATGCATTAAGGAGATAACAAATTTCAGAAGTTATAACTTATCTCTGTAGGTTAAAGCTCTATTCATCCATGAACCAAGTCTTTTCTATATTTTCTCAATCAATGGAAACCAATCACTATATCTAAGTCTTCTGGTGGAGATTTGAATTCCCATATATCAAAGATGGGGGTTGTGCTTGGACATTGTTATTTGAGCAATGTTATATGAAAGATGTGGTGCACTGTCTAGTAAAATAAAGAGGCTCTTTGGAAGGTTAATTCCAAGGACATATAGCTCTTTAAACCTTTAAAGAGTATTCATCTTTAAGGATACAGAGTTCAAGTGTGCTATACTTAGCAAAATAAGTTCATCTGCAAAATATAAGTTTGTTAGAGAAACTAATAGATGCATAATTGACTAATATCACAGCAAAACTTAAGAGATTGGGTATGATTGTCGAAGACTCCTTCTTAGTTCAGTTTATCATGAACTCACTTCGTACTAAATATTAATTGTTCTACATCAATTATAACACATTAAAGGATATGTGGAATATTGATGAATTGTCAAGTAAGTTTATTCAGGAGGAAGTGAGATTAAAGAAATAAGGAGCTTATTCTATTAACCTAGTAGGTCAAGGAGTTAGAAAGAAACTTAAACCAAAGGCCAAGAATTTTAAGAAGACAAGACATACTAAAGTTCCACAAGTTGCTGATGGTGAAAGGAAGGGACAAAAGTTAGATAAATGCCACATCTGTAAGAAAGAAGGACATTATCAGAAAGATTGCCTAAAACGTAAGGCTTGGTTCGATTATGTTTTTGTATACATTATGTTTTTGTATGCTTTGAATTAAACTTATCTAAATTTTCTTATGATACTTGGTGGTTTGATTCTGGTGCCCCTACTTATGTATTCAATATTATATAAGGATTCCTTACAATCCAAACTATAAGCTTAACTAACAACTTTCTGATTATAAGGAATCAAATAAAGGCCCCAATTGAAGGTGTAGGCACTTATAGGCTGACATTAGATACTAGGCATCACTTAGATCTAATGAAGACTATCTATGTACCTTCAATATATAAAAATTTAATTTTTGTTTATAGACTTGATGCTAGTGGATACACCTTTAAGGGTGGACATGGTTGTTTCAATTTATATAAAAACAATTTCTTTATTAGTTATGGAATGCTTATGGATGGTTTATATAAATTGAAACTAGATTTTTTTCTGAATTCCTATTTATTTTTAATCATAATGTTGGAATGAAACGTAGTTTGATGTAACATTCTACTTACTTGTGGCATAAACATTTGTGTCATATATCCAAAGAAAGGTTGGAAAGATTAGTAAAAATGAGATTCTAAAATTTTAATGATGTTGGTTTATGTGTGGAATGCATTAATGGCAAGTAAACCAACCATATCAAGAAAGGAGTTATAAGAAGCAATCAGCTTCTTGAAATAATACACACTGACATTTATGGACCCTTTGACACTCCATCCTTTAATGGAGAAAAATATGTCATCACATTTTTAAAATATTTTTCACAATATGGATATATCTATTTGCTCTCTAAAAAAACTCAAGTTGTAAATACCCTTAATGTTTTTGTAAAGGAGGTTGAGAGGAAATTAAACAGAAAAATGAAAAATAGAAAATTTGATAGAGCTGGTGAGTATTATGAAAAGTATGATGAATCTGGACAATGTCCTAGTCCGTTGGCTAAGTTCTTCGAAAGTGATTACATATATGTACATCATATGTGTACACGCAATAAAATGGTGTGACAGAAAGAAAAAATAAAACATTAATGGATATGGTTAGGAGTATGATGAGTAATTCCTCATTACCCAAAAGTTTGTGGATGTATGCTCTTAGAACTGTTATGTATCTGTTAAACTGGGTTCCTAGTAAGGCAATTCCTAAAACTCCTTTCAACTTATAGACTGGAAGAAAACCTACTTTAAGATACCTATATGTTTGGGGTTATCTTGCAGAAGCACATATCTATAATCCATATGAGCGGTTACGTTATTGGTTACCCAGAGAAATCTAAAGGGTATGGGTTTTATTGTATAAACCATAGTTCTAGAATTGTTGAAATAGCCAAAGCCAAAATTTTTAAGAATGGTGAGGTTAATAGGAATGTTGAAAATCAAGTTATGGATATTAATAAAATAAGGGTTGATGTTCTATTACCCATAAATGTTCTTGAACCCACAACCATAACAAATGTTGTTCCTACTTTGGAATATCAAAATAGTCGAAAACAACATTTTCATATTGAAGAAGCACCCTATGAAGAACCTAACTTACCGCCAGCTCATGCAAATGAACCAGTTGGTATAGCTTTAAATAAACTTGTAAAGTTTAGAAGGTCGATTATTTCTTATGATTATGTGGTTTATTCGTAAGAGTCAGATTTTAATTGTGGCATTGATAATGATCCTGTTTCGTTTTCATAAGACATAGGTAATGATAAGTTTGAAAGATGGATTGATGTTATGAAAGAAGAGTTGAAATTAATGGCTCAAAACATTTTCTGAGATCGTGCAAATGAACCAGTTGGTATATCTTTAAATAAACTTGTAAAGTTAGAAGGTCAGTTATTTCTGATGATTATGTGGTTTATTTGTAAGAGTCACATTTTAATTGTGTCATTAATAATGATCCTGTTTCATTTTCATAAGACATAGGTAATGACAAGTCTGAAAGATGGAGTGATGCTATGAAAGAAGGGTTGAAATTAATGGCTAAAAACAATATCTAAGATCTTGTAGACTTGCAATAAGCTTTTAAATGCGTTGGCTGTAAATGAGTGTTTAAGACCAAATGTGACTTGAATGCAATGTTTAAAGATATAAAGCTAGACTTGTTGCCAAAGGTTATACTAAAAAAGATGACATTGATTATAAAGAGACTTTTTCACGTGTCTCAAAGAAAG
>JANZLH020392661.1:0-11241 GCA_026770325.2 Erythroxylum fimbriatum
TGTCTCGTACCTGCGTCGTGAGGAGATAATCAACTTATATAGTAAATACCTGTTAGGTTTAGGTCATTGTATATGAGCGGGAGGTTGCTACTTGCAAATGGGCCGTGGATACGTGGACCTGGGCTTGGGCTTGGGCCTAGAATAGCCGACCCAACCATAATTAATTTTAAATTTAGATTAAAATTTGTTTGATTAAAAAAAACTCTTTTATTCTACAGACTTGATAAGTTTAATTTATTGAGTAAATTTAGTATGTCTTTTTTAATTTGATATGCCTTTTTTGAAGCCCTTTTTTTTAATTTTTTGAAGCCCATTTAGGCTTCCAACTAGGCTTTAAGTTATAAATTAAATTAATTGGCATCTGTGATGTTTTGAATTCAAGTTATTAATACTTTAAATTTTATTGTTATTTCCTCATATAATTTATTTAGAACACATTATTTAGAAATTATTTCGCGCAATAAAAAATTATACAATATGCACTAAGGTAATCCAGACTCTGTGCCTCAACGAGATTTTTGTAAACCTTACGCCTTAGCGAGATTTCTGTAAACTTTGCACCTCAGCGAGATTTCTACGGGATGTTATTGTAACAACAACAAACTTCACCCATATCAGGAAACTGCTACAACTATATTTCAATCCCTGGATAAGCTATAAACTCCAGTAACAAATTTAGATAAGCAATAGCAGGAATAAAG
The DNA here is from genome assembly GCA_026770325.2 of Erythroxylum fimbriatum. NCBI lineage: Eukaryota > Viridiplantae > Streptophyta > Magnoliopsida > Malpighiales > Erythroxylaceae > Erythroxylum > Erythroxylum fimbriatum. The sequence goes on from JANZLH020392661.1 coordinate 702, forward strand.
AGCAATCACTTGTTATTGATCACTGATCATAACGTTTTGAAAGATTACTGGTCCTGATATTTACAAGGTTATTTCAGCCCTCAAGCTAGAGGTGTCACTACAGTGACATTTTCAACCCTGGAGTTGAGATGGCTTCTCTGTCTCTAATGGAGGTTTTTCAACTTTGAGCTTCTTGCTCTTTTTGGCAGAGGTCGAGTTGCTTTCGGCACCCCAAAACAATCGCATCTGCATCATGTCCAACAATCGAGACTGCAAATGTTTGTTCATTTCTATGACGTGCTTTGCCATACTTAAGGCCCATATGCGGTTGTCTATGTTTGTATCTACCTTCATTTCCAGGGCTCCAGGCGACTGTCCTTGCTGGTTTGTATCTCCAATGCAAGGAATCAAGATTAAGTTCTATGGAAAATCTCTGGAAAAAGCAAAACTTGATGCTATTTTATCTGTTCAAGCATCACAATTCACACGAGCATAGCATGCCAGAGAAGGGAAAGAGAGACTGACCTGCATCTCCAATATTTGCTGATTCATTGAGCTGGTGCTTCCAGAATCGCCAAGAGTATGATTTTCCTCAAGGGATGGACATGAGTGAAGAGTAGTGATCATTCCCATGGATAATTTATCCAGCTCAGGAAACTTGCCGAGCAAAGACACACGGAATTGATTGAACACTCTTCGATGGTTTGGTGCAGGTAGTAGAGAAGATATTGGAAGCACTAAAAGGTTAGTTACAGGCCCTGTAAAGTAAGATAAAAGGAAATTTCCAAATTAGTTCAGTCTATATCAGCAGTGAGGTCACACATCCACCGTAAGTCTGTTACCTTCATCACCGTCAGTTTCCGGAATGAATATGGATCCAAGTATCTTCCAGAATTATATTGATGAGTGTCAGAATTTAGAAAAGAGGACATTTGTTATTCTGAGTGACTGTATAGGCTTGCCAAATAAAGAGGTGTTTTATATGCTAACGAAGTTACTACATCCCCATTCACTCGCAATAAAACAAAACCATAAGAAGGTGATGATGGGTAGGATTGAGCTTACCTTTCCGATGGTCAAATCTTCGTATAATTACTCCACTTGCAACATTCCAAAGGCATACAGTGCAGTCTGTGGAGGCCGATAACAAACCTAATGCGCTGAAGGTCAATGCTGTTATCGATCCGCTGGATGAAGGAAGAGAGTTTTAGTGTTATCATTCTGGCACCGAAAAATAGAAAACTTGACCAAGATTTGACATAATCATACTTAAACTCAAGATACATTAGTAAATATGAAATGCTCTTCTATCTACATTGCAATGCCGATAATCACCAGATGTCATCTCAACACAGAGAAGTAAAGTCTGATAAATTGTAATCTAGCTGCTCAGAAACAGTAGCAGTAATGGCTGATAACTACTTTCAGGCACTGCTTGTTTTTAACTATACAATCAGTAACCTTCCATAATGAATAGATAATGAATAGTTTTTGTTATATTTTGTTTAACATCCCAATGCCTAGAGATTTGACAATGAATTTGAGGAAACTTTATGCATACGTTACACATTACTTGTGTCCTTTCAGCTCAACTGGTTGATCTTCAGCAAAAATAGAAGGATCTTCCTCTAGACCAATATGGAGCACATTGATAAATATTGTTCCATCTATGCTTCCAGAAAACAGGTGTTCCTCTGTAGGATCAAGGACGATTGCGGTTATCCCAATTGAATATTCTTGAGTTTGTATAGGACTACCTGAGATAAGGCCCCAAGCCTACGAGAAAACAGAATTGCATCCCTGAATCATGAGAAATCGAAATTCAAAGCTCCAGTAGTTAGTAGTAATACATAGTATATTATCTATCTAATTACCTTGCATGTACCATCAAGAGAGCTTGATATAAACATCGAGGTTGTTGTTAACAGGCCGGTTATGGAGGAAACATGGTCCACCAAACAGTATAACAACGGAGAATTGCTGAAATTCTCTATATCTAGCAAACTTCACAAAATCCATAATGAGAATGAAAAATCAACCATGGAATTTGGTATCGTAACCTCTTGCGACGAAGAATCAAAGAATCAAATGGAAATGTTTATTCTTTACCTAATCATACACCACACACAGATCATCCCATCCTCTGAACCAGTTATAAGAAGAGCGTCATCTTCAGAAAAAGTCATGCAGTTCAAAGGCTTGAGGTGGGCAAACCAAGTTTTGAGCAGTGTTCCTCTGGTCACCTACATGTCATCTACACATTATATTCTTCTCATATGATCAATAAAACTAAATATCGAGTACAGATGCATGTGTACATCACCTGTTATGAATAGTACTAAGGATCATGCTAGAAATACATGCTCTGGGAACTAGAGTTTTGTGTAGAATAAGGTTCCTCTTTCCGTTTCAGTTGACAAAAAAAGATGCTCAGTACTAACCTCCCAGATGTAAACATTTCCAGAAGGAGAACCACCTGCAAGATATACACCATCCTTGGTGGACGCAAGTGGTCCTATGGCCTCTATTGGGTAGCTTCGAAGTGGTGACTGAGACTGAAATTAGAACATCAAGTGAAACAGAGTTCAACAAGCATTTCTCAGATGGACCCCAAATTGTTAAATTAATCCTTACAGACAATAAGTTTTGAACACGAATCCTCACGAGATTCATGACATTCCCTAAATCAAAATCATAGTTCTTTAACCAGAAATCACAAGTTAACAAACTTTCCATTACGGGTTCAAGGAAAGTGAGAAACTGATCTCCGGATTGCATTGTGACTAGAAACAAGCAAAATTTCAGAAACCCAAATCCTAAAAGGGGTCTTAAACCCTGTTACCTTGTTCAAGGACCAAGTGAAGACGGACCCACCACCAACAGAACGATATCTGCTAACCTGAGAAGCAACAAGAAAGCGATCCTTCAAGCACAGTAAACCATGAGGAGGAGAAGCACAAGTTGGTATGTGCATAACACGATCTCCAGTCTCCATATCCCAAACAGTAATTCCGATCCCCATACTCTTGTCACTACACACAGCCAAAACCTGACCAACCACTCCCATCTTCATGTCCTCCATGGCCAGTCCTCTACACGCTCAACAACACATACAGCTTTTACTGATGTAAACTTTATACACATACATAGATAGTGTGTGAATGAAGTTGCGCACGCACAGTGTGTCTTTATCAGAGCACAAATGGATTGATCGACGCATGGCAGAGAAGACTTAAATAAAGCGACAAATGTTGTTGGGCATTTTCGCATCTTTACGCTTGTGTTGCCACCGAGAGGGAGCAGCAGCGAAATGGGGGGTCTCGAAATGAAAGGCTTGGGTTTTCTTGCAAGTGTTCAGCATGCAGCGTTGTTACGTGTCAGGCCTGGTCAATGATTTGTCGGGAATGGGGTCCACTGGATTAGTACCTAAGACTATTTGAATAGGATTACATTTACATCACACTAAAACTTTTAATTCAATGTATTATTAAATTAAGATTAATTGATTTTCAAAATAATAATTTCAATATCATAGGTCTAATTATTAAATTAAATATACATAATAACATAATTTTTTAATTGAGTCTAAGCTTGAGCTGTCCAGGTCCAAGCTTATGCAAGACCTGACTCTTCTAAATAAAACAATGTTATTTTACTTAGAATAATTGAGTTTCGAGTTAATTTAGGTCTGGGCCTCGTCTATAAGTCGGTTCATTAAAAACAATTAAATCTGAACTCGTGTCTTAAAAATTGTCATCAATAGTTTTATAACGGTTTAATATCATTTAAATATTTTAAACCTTAAACATATTGTCTAACCGATTTAGCTTTCAATCTAGTTTTTAAGCATTACTTTTATTTGTAAAATAGTTTACTAATTATACATATAAATAATTATCGCTGTAGAGCTTTTTCACTTAATATTCTTTTTTCAGAATTTTTAATTATTTTCTAGCTACAATAAAAGTAACAAATATCATTATTTGAATCCCCACATATTAAATTGTTATGTGTATGAAATAATTTGAAAATTTTGTACTTGCAATAAATTATTTAACTGATAGATTCAATTCAATTAGCATATAATTCATTATCGGGTCCAGAAAAACATAAATGTGCATAATAACATAAGACTGATATATGATAATATGTTTATAAGGTACTCAATTTCATTAGATTCCATAAGACTCATGTCAAATATTAAATTTAATATAAAATTAATGCATTGGCTATTAAAAGTCTAATAAGGTAATTTAAAAAAAAATTGGAAAAAACAAATATTATGTTATTCAAGATAATTCCATTGGTAGTTATTCAAGATTATATAAACTATAAGTAGATAGTTGAATCTATCATCCTCAAATAATTTAAGGAGAATGTTCAATGGTTCTCGATTAGTATTGATTCTATTTTTTTCTATTAGTATTAATTTTAAAATTCTTTAGTCAAAGTGATATGACACTTTTAAAAAATAATTTTTAAATATCAGCTGAATTAATTAGTAATTGTGGAAAACTGATATGGTTGAAGTTAAATAGAATATACATTAATTTTATGATCTATATCCCATTAATATATTGTATGATAAAAAGATCGAGTTATACGAAAAAATCATGCATAAAAAGATTAGTCAAAACCATTTTGATATTTCTAAATATTTAAGTAGTCACGATGCACTACTAGACTTCAATCTTTATCTATAACTATAAATTATTTAATTAAAGAATTAAAGATAAATTAAAGAAGTTTAATTAATCTAATCCTAAATATAGTTTAGGGGTATAATTTATATATATTGGCGACATATTTGAGAATATAATGAGTCATATTTTAATCAAGTTGGACTTGATTATAAAATTTGATAAACTTTATGTTTAAATGTGAGATATTTAATAAATGGGGAACAATATAAGATATTAGTCTTATTTAAATATAATTAGTACTTAATTAAAAGTATTGTAATTCTAATTAAAGTTTAATTAAAATTAAAAATTAATTAAATTATTAAAATATCTAAAACGACTATAAATAGACTTAAACTCTAAAGAATCTGAAGAATCTTACGTAACCATCTCTGTAACAATTGTAGAACTCTTTCGACTATTTATGTGCATATTGTTACTGGCCGGATACATGTGTCATTATGGTGATTGAGATAAACCAATTTCGAAAATGATTTGAGGAAAACGATAAGAAAAGGACGTAGTTTTTATAATAAAATACAAATATAATTCATGTTTTATTATATATTCTATGCTAATCATCTTGGCTTTTAGAAAATCATATGAACTGGTTTCGTAATTATTCCATTACATATGAGATTAGATCTTACCCTAATTTTTTAACAAATATAAACTAGCATGCAATTGTTTTTCAATTCATGCTTCCATTGAATGTAAGAGTTAAAGTTATAATACAACACAAATTATAAGTCACTCCATTGAATGTAAGTGACTATGAATGTGTACAAATTGGATAATGACCAATACGATCGTGTACGATCAGACACACTCGTCCCTATCATATACGATTGTATGTTAAGTAAAAAAAATAAGGAGGTTTAAAAATTATGTTAAAACGCAATATTAAAAATAAAAAATGAATTGATTTGAAATTCAATAAAACAAACTTCTAGTTAAATGAATTTATTTCCATATTGATTCATCCAATTGATCATTGATGGAAAAGTAATTCAACATATTCATGAATAAATTGGTTCTAGTTATTAAGAACAGATCTATAATAACCAATCTTTCCTAACCTTGTACGGTAATCACGAACAGATTGAATAATTACTTCTTAATCGAAAAACAACCCTAGAGGCAGCTCGTAGAATTTAATGTTTCGACAGCCTTAAAATCTAGAAAGACCCAATTCTAACCAACTAATTCAACAGATGGTTTATTGCAATTAGGTTAATTAATTCCATGACATATATTAAACTTTTTAACAAGGAGATAAAATTATATCGACTGCTACTTATTAAAAATCAACAAATAATTACGGATTTGTCGTTTTAATTGGCAGTAGATTATTAAACATATGCATCTATTTAATAAAACCTAAAACTATTATAAAACTATTGAATTCAGGAAATAATTAAATATTCATGCACGATTGAATTCAATAAAATCTATAACCAATAACCAATATTAAAAGAAAAAGAAAAAGAAAGAGAGTGATAGTCAGATAAGAGGTCTTTCTCTTTTTATAATTGGTAATTTTAGTTAGACTTGGGGTTTCAACCTATAACCAATATTAAAATTTAGTAGCATAACTTGCACTCCATTTTGTGATATAGTTCCGAGCAAGGATCAACAGGTTGGAAATTTAAACTCTTGTAAGTTCTTATTTAAAATTAGTGGATTTATTTGTTAATTTGGTCTGTGATTTTTTCCTCTATACTATAGGATTTTCACATATATCTAATATTTAATTTATTTTCTTGTCATATATATATATATATATATATAATAACATCAATCAAGCGCAATTCACAAATCTCAAGAGTTCCAATTGGAACTAACAGTTTGTAAGTGTGATTCCAGGCTTCGTCCAAATTGCACTCGTGATACCAAGTAACTTGCTAAGCTTACATTTGATGGTGTGTGGAGGTAACTTTACATATTCCATTTATACTCATGTTCCATTTATATGCCAAATTGATGATCTTCTAGTCTTTTTAATAGAAGCAAGGTGGGGTACACTTGCAGAAATGGATATGGAAGTAGTCATTGAAATGATAATGTGGACATGTGATACTAAGTCGTTCTCTGTAAATTTTTTGCTTACGGTTGATAATTAGTGATTCATATTCACTCAGAATGTCAATGTGTGTAATGCTTCCAAAAAAATTCAGAAACCATAATTATCCAAATATTTCCCAAAGCATACCATTAATCATCAAATTCCTCGTTAGTTCTAAAAGAGAGGATTGTTTGTTAGATACAAAAGTGTTCTAAATAACATAACTACCGAAGCTGTTACATTTAAAAATATATATAGTCAAAAAATTTACACAATTAAACTGCTAGGCTTCACCTATATATTCTCCGCTCTGTCAATCACGTATACTAGGGTTATCGACAATCATTGGATCTCCTAAAAAAATAATGGCAAGAGGTGAGTTACCAACTCAGTAAGGATAACAGACCTTACGCTTAAAACCAAATAACTCAATAATTAATTATAACACTTAGTCAAATGATTAAATCATACATATAATACGTATATACACAACAATCCTTAGTCTAATCCAACAGTTAACAAACATCTCAAAAATTTCACCAAATGATGATTACACAAATATTAATTTCAACTGCCATTTAAGTTTTATTCCAATATTTAACTGAATTGCCCGGGCCTTGCTTAACCTAGCAGGCGTACACCCAATGGTCTGCCAGCTCAATAGTGGAAATATAATTAAATGTATAAATATCGACACAAGATATCTCGATTTATCAATCTTTACCTAGATACAACTCCAGTACCTAGTCATCAGCACAAGACATCCTCGAGACTCAACATGTCCCGGTATCTGCTCCACAGATAAATACCTAGCCACCACTCACTCATATCGACTCAACCTATCCATCTAAGACCATCGAATGTAGCCTATCCTAGGCAAGCCACAGATTCTTGATTTTCACCAATTATTCACAAGTTATTATCCACTAGTCTTTATTTAATTATCGCATTTTCTGTCAAATTAACAAGCAATACACCTCAAAAAATGTAACAAAATATAACAACAAAATACCTTAAACTACATTAATTATTTGATAATTAAAGTAAATATAATTCATGTATGTAAGTATTAATCATAAATTAAATTAATGACTAATTCAAAATATAATTTATTAATAACAAAATGGTACTTAATTTTAAAAGTAAAGTCTAAGGCTATCATTCTCAACTAATTGATAATCTCAATTTCTTCTTAATCGGACTTTCGGACCTAGAATTTACAAAATTTTATTAGATTAATTACCAAAAATTTCTAACCCAATTACACTAACAATCCAACATCATTTTCTCTTCCAATTTATTATTAATTATAAAAGTAATATCCTTACTAACCTAACCCCCGTAATTACTAAAATATCCATAACTAATTAAAAGTCCATTTTACCCTCCTCCATTTCAATTAATACCAAAAATGCCCTTCTTACAACAAAATTTTAGATTTACCCTTAACTTTCTGCACTTCCCATTCTACCCTTACATGCAACTTAAATTCCAGATTCACCCTTAACTTTCTGCACTTCTCATTTTTCCCCTACATGCAATTTAAATTCCAGATTCACCCTTAACTTTCTACACTTCCCATTCTGCCCCTACATGCAACTTAAAATTTCAAAACGTTGCCATCATCTTCACCCTCCCCTCTTCTTCTCTCTTTTCTTCTTTCATCATTTTCCAGCCCCATTTTCTCCACTTTTCTCCCTTCATGTAACTTCAAAAAATTATCCCAAACAACCATAATATGTAATCCAACTACAAACTAGTGTAGGATGATCAAAATCACAAATAAAATGACATAATAGTTGCTGGAATTTTTACCTAAGTGTAATGCACTATAGGGCTGTCAACCTCCATAACTCCCTCCAATTTTCTGTAAAACAAACAAAATGAGGAAACTTATGAGGAAAGAGTTACATGCAGATGAAATAGTGTGTTTTTAGACACACTTACAAGATGGAAATGAAGAGAAAAGATGAAGAAGATGGTGGATTTTCTTTGGTTTTAATGCATATTTCCAAAATATTGCTTATTTATATACTCCTCTTTTTAATGGCTTGATAGGCTGGGCTGTGGGTTTGGTTAGTTTTGTGGGCTTTACAATGACTGCTCCAAAACAATTGATTTTCCTAATCTTGTACAAATCATTGAGACATTACCACCGCCTCCGTTTTCATCTAGGTTCTCTTGAAGATTCGAAGAAGCTTTACACAACATATATATATATATACAATTACACGTTCATCTAATAGCTTCCTAATAAAAAATGAGATACAGATAATAAAGAAAGAGAGTTAATTCGAATGATATTAAAAACCTTGAAGAAGAAGATCGACCATTGAAAGCAAGTGGTGATTATACTTTGATGAAGGGATTTGTTGTGCATTGATTTGTTCTTCATCAGGGAGAAATCTGCCACATTCCTCCCATCAGAGCTCATTTTCGCCATCAGAAACTATCTACCATGTCGACATTTCGCGATGAATTTATGTTAACAAATTTTGTTTTCCTGAAAGACAATAAAAACAAAGAACAAGTCAAAGTTATAATCAATATAAAAGTAGAGTGTACAATTTAATAAGGAAATGAAAAATTATATAAAGTTATATGCAATTAACAAAATATTTATAGAAGAAGCAAAGATCATCGAAACTTAATTTTTTAACCAGCCAAAAATCTCCTGCACAAGCACATTCTATATTCGTCACTCACCCTTAAAGATAAATAAAAACTATAGCACATGCCACATATTAATAAATGATCTGACATCTTTAAGAATAGGAGACTTCTTATCTGAATGTTTCAACATTCTAGCAATGTTAATTTTGTAATCTATCGACTAAGACTACTTCATATGATAAGGTTGAAAATGTTAATTATGTATGTACTATGTTTAGGGTGCATAATTAAGTGTACTTTCCCTAAAGTCATTATTTTGATAAAAATGTTTGTGGGCCCTTCATCAGATATAGAGAGAGCTAATGTGATGGACTTCAAAACAGAAGGAAGTACGAAAACAGGAAGGCCAACCCTAGGTAATCAATAAGATGCAGAAATCACACAAAAAACAAATGCAAAAAATCCTAGTAGATGAACATATCAACTTTAGAGCAGTTAAGCACAAATTTACAAAGAGGGAAGACTTACCTAAAGAGTTTAATAAATACTAGGGATTGAAGATGTCTCTCTAAAACAAGACCATACTAGCTGAAAACATGGATTAAACAAGAAGACACTAAGTTAGTACAAAATAATCAAGTAATTTCATACCTCGAGGTTAGCTTTCACCTAGGACGGGAGAGATCGGTGACTCCTCCAAGAGAAAGCTAATGACTACCTATTGCAGAACAATGACCAAAAGTAAAAAGAAAAAAAAAAGGTGAGAAGCAACACAGAAAAACCATACCTGGCAACTTGACCAGCTCAGAGAAGAAGATCGCCTTTGATGGATCAATCTTAATTAGGAAGCATCTAGAGACTCTTTCATCGAGGGAGGTTTTCAATTTATGTCCTTTGTTTAAGTAATTAGGTTTTCAAGTAAATAAAATGACGTAGTTGTTTCACCTTTAGCGATGAATACAAAAATCGTCATGAAAATGTGAAACTTTTGTGACATTTTTTATAATTTGTCATCAAACCCTATTCTTATATATTACACTCTATATATTATATAAATTCTATATAATATATAAATTCTATATAACAGTATAGAATTTATATATAATAAGTAGATAATTATGATTAAATAGAATATTATGATAACTAAGATACAAGAAAATTTATCTATTATCTATACATTCATAAATTATTATAATATGTT
>JANZLH020392811.1:0-11227 GCA_026770325.2 Erythroxylum fimbriatum
AAGTAAATTCTAAAAGTTTATAATACAGTTTTGCAATAGTTGATAGGAAAATAAAGTATTTCAAGAAGTTTGGAGGAAAAAAAATTAATTTATAATTAAAAAGATGAAATGTGGTTCGGTCGGATTCTGCAAGGCGGGAATATCGCTGTTCTGATCCATGCTCTTGTGAAGATTCGCCTATAGGGAACCTGCAAGAAAAGCAATGACTATCCGGGGTTGTTTCCCGGAAGGCCACTCTGACGCTCAAGTTAGTATTTTGAGAGTTTTTAGCTTTGGAGAACAAGATGACGACTAGGGTTTGTAATTCGTATCTCTATCGTGGCTGGACATTACCTTATATATTCAGCAGGTTGCCCTTAGGTTTAGGTCTCTACGTGAATCATCGTGTTTCCATGGGAGACGATTTCCTATTTTTGGGCTGTTAATGCCTGGACTTGAAGTTGGGCTTCAGTGGGTCGGCCTAGTCCATAAGCCCCCCTACTCCTCGACTCTGATCGAAGAGAAGGGTCAAGGGAGTACGTGAAGATTGTGCGGCTTGCTGGTGCGGGCTGCTTACTATCAGGTCGGTATGGTCAATTGGTCGGGCTCTTGGGGAATAAGGTCGGTTATTTGGCGTGCGGTAGTGTTAACTGACAGCTCGGGGCGTGTCCTATGAGGACGGTCTGGCCTCGATAACAGGTGTAATCCTGACTCGATGATTCGTATCTTCTGAGTACCGTTGAGGATTTTAAACGATACGCCTATTTAACTGCCCCGCGTAAACTGTCATGCGCTGTCATGCCCTGTCATTTGCGTCCTTTCAACTGTCACGCTGCTTCTAGTTTTCGGCAAACTTAATTGTCCGCTGCTCGGATTCTGCCACGCGTTTCACCCTGGCCAGGATTGTGCCGCGTGTCTATCATCGATTGGTACTCCGGCTTAGTGAGGCCCGGCCCAGTGAAGCCCAACTTCAAGTCCAGGCATTAACAGCCCAAAAATAGGAAATCGTCTCCCATGCAAACACGATGATTCACGTAGAGACCTAAACCTAAGGGCAACCTACTGAATATATAAGGTAATGTCCAGCCACGATAGAGGTATGAATTACAAACCCTAGTTGTTTTCTTGTTCTCCAAAGCTAAAAACTCTCAAAATACTGACTTGAGCGTCGGAGTGGCTTTCCGGGAAACAACCCCGGAGAGTCATTGCTTTTCTTGCAGGTTTCCCATAGGCGAATCTTCACAAGAGCATGGATCAGAACAACGATATTCCAGCCTTGCAGAATCCGGCTGAACCAAGGAGACTTCATTTCATACAACAACAATTTGGACATATAATACACAGTTATATGTCTGAATTTCAAGAACTTTGAGATTGTCAACATATATGGCATTTACTTGTGACTCTCAATGATGAATTTTGAACTCTTTCGTTGCTCTCTTATTCATAGAGGAACGCTGCCTAATCTCGACATTGTGATTAAGGAGTGTATCTCAAAGGAAAGTTGCCTTAATATGCTCGACATGGAAAATTCTATCTCATGTACTAATGTTGTTCTTGTAACTCATACTTCTTCTCGAACTTCTGACAACTCAGGTAAGAAATTTTACGAAGGATTTTGCAGCTACTGCCAAAATTATGGGCTTCACATTTCTAAAAGTAAAAAAATGACTCAAACAAAACTATGAACAAGGTAATTCTTCTAAGTCTCTTCAGCTTGCTTCCACTGAGGGGCCAATAGAAAGTATCTCTTGCAAATTTTCTTTAAAGGATCTTCACGCCCTTCTTCAACAAATTTAACCAAATTTTGGTATAGTCTCGTCCTATACCCTATCTGTCACATCAAGTACCTCAAATTCTTGATATCTTGATTTTGCCTGTTACAATCATATGACCTCTAACTCTTCCATTATTAAATCTTTAGCAATATTATTTATTCCACACGTTGTTCACATTGTAGATAATTTTACTATACATGGACAACATATAGGTACTATTTACACATTCAAATTACATTTACCTGGAACTTTTCTTATTTCCAAACTCTTTACTTTAATAATTCTTATTGTTAAAAATATATCAATTTATTAATTAATCGGTCAGTTTTTGTAAACTAATTAACTTTTATAAATCAAAATAAGCTAATTAATTTTTATTTAACAATCTTTCTTTTTGATTAAACTTTGAATTAAGATTAACCTACATTAATTATATTTTAAATTCTTTAATTATATTTAATATTTAATTAATTTTATAATAATTTAATACTGATTAAAGTTTTAAATAAATCTCTTAATTACGCATTCAACTTCTAGCATGATATCTAAAATATAGTCAACAAGTTGAAGAAACCTTTTGGGCTTCATCTGTGCCGACTCAGTTTAGCCTGAAGTTTGCTTTTTCTCTCCATTCGACATGGAGACAAAGCCCAAAAGCCTCAGGTTTGCTTCTTCAAGGTGCTTCCATATAATCGAAAAAGTCTCTAATAAACACAAAATCTAATATAAAATAACTGTCTAAACTATTTTTTTCTCATTGCATTATTTGTGACATTGGAATAACAAAGACAATTTTATTTTATTTTATTTATTATTATTAGTTTATTAATTTCAAGTGATTAAAATTAACCTAATCAAAATAAAAATAATGATTCAAATAATAAATATTATATTATGCATCTTTAAAAGAGTTCATTAATGATTATCTTTCATGTCAATTCATAAAACTCAACTCTTTATAATTAAATTGTTGTGATTATTTGTTAGATAACTAAAAATTATGTGGCATTATCGGAAAACATATGAGCTGCTTTTGTACTTAAGCAGCTCATATATATATATATATATATATTTTTGGTAAAAAACGGGGTTTACACCCGACAAGAGAAATTACAAGATAGCAACACGGGGTAACTTAACTCCAACGAAGTCCGCAAATAGAAAAGAGGACAAACCCTCGACAACATCAGGAAACCAATGCACTCCGATAAATAACCGGTAGCTATAATGTGCTAACCAATCAGCACAACGATTTCCTTCCCACAAAACATGACAAACGCGTAAGACCCACAGCAGCTCCTATATTGGTAGAAGAAGTTGAGTCAATAAATCATATAGTCATTAGATTTAGACCCACCTCTTAAGATTCCATAATTCATATAAGTCCTATTACAACATTGAATTCCACGTAATTTAATCGTTAGATTTAGACCTGCCTCTTAAGATTCAATAATTCATATTACATCATTCAATTCCACATAATTTAATCATTACATTTAGACCCTTCTCTTGATTCTTTCCCTAATTTTCCAAAATCTCCATACCAATGTGAGCCAAAAGTTCAATTTGACAAAAGTTTCTTACTCTTGGGTTACAGACATATAATTGGGTCCCACGTCCCACGTCCCACGTCCCACCTCCCACCTCCCAGCCTTGTCTTGTAAAACTTTCAACAGTATTCAACTAATTCAAGGTTGTACTAATACAACTTCAGACCCAGCTGGTCTACTATTGCCAGATACGTGCCTAGGAAAACAGACAATGAGATCAAGAACTGTTAGAATTTAATAATAATAAAATGTGACATATATTATTTTATTTGATTTTAATATAAGCCAAGGTAGGCCCAAAATAATAGTTATCGGACTTGTAAAGAAAATTAGAATCATTAGGAATAATTAATAAAACTCTTCCCTCTCTCTTTAGTAAAGTAACTTTTTACAGATATCAGAGAGAGACATATATTCTTACACCATTGAGAAGAAAGAAGAAACGAAGGAAGTGAGAGTGGATAAAACTTTTGAGTAAAGAAGACATTTGTGACAAGAAGAGACTACTCGAGTATAGATTACTATTAAGTGGCCGTTTTATCACAATAGTGTGAGCCTAACTTAATTAGTTTTATATATTCACTAACACACTCCCTCATGTAAGAGCCCTTTGGGCTTGAAACTTGCACATGCTCAATCTACCTTGTGCTAAATAATAGGTGGGTGGTAGGATTTGAACTCACGACTATTTAGTCACAAATGCTCTAATACCATGTTAAGTGACCGTTTTACCACAATAGCTTAAGCTGTTGTGTAAGGCCTACTTAATTGATTTTATATATTCACTAACAATTAAGGTTAGTATTTTTTTTCCTTTTCTTTATAACATTCATTTTAGGGTTTGAAAGTGTTAAATCAATTGTGTCATAAATGATCTCTAATGAATTCTATACTTAAAATATTGCTTAGATTTACAAAAGATTACATTTACACGTAAAATCAGAAAAAGATTATAACACTTTAATTTATATTAGAGTTATCCCTAAGATTTATGCCTCTGCTATAATCTCCCACCGGATCATCGTGTTTCTCTGACTTTTGTGGCTGTCAGATTGAGTTTGCATTAATCAATTGAAATTATTGTTACCATCCTTTCAATAATAAGTCAAGATTGCGACGGCTAAAGGGTTATTGACTTAAGCATGTTTGTTTGTTTTCTCGAATTGAGATGAGATTTTCAAACAAATACCAACCGAAAGGCTAATTTCCTAAAGATTCAAGAGGGACATAATGTCATACTTGTGAGGCCTATAATTGAATAGCTTTAGGTTTATAGTTCTAAGGAAGAAATTGTTTAGATTTCAAGTTTATGGAAAAACATGATGTATCTATTTTCAAAAGTTTTTATGCTTGTAGTTGTAAAGGATACTTTGTTGGGATTAACGTGTGCTCCGATTGAAGAAAACTAGAGGTTAACAAAAAGACAATTAAGAAGTTTTCGTGGGATCACAACAAAGACTTTGAATTTATGTTCACATGAATTGTTTACTGCAAAACATAAATTCTGGAAAGGTTAAAGAAAAGTCCTTATATTTCGTGGAGTCTCAGTCTACCATTAAAGTCTTTGGATATGAGTTTAAATGAATTGCTTTGAAGACGTCAACGAAAAACAGGAGAGTTAGAGAAAAGGTATGAATGCATTAACACTATTTTATTACTTCCACTACCAGCAAAACACGTGCACCTAATGAACGTGTATTGATGCTCATAACTTTGTCAAGGAAAATAATATAAATGAATATGCATGTTGAAGTTGGTTATTTTTGGATTTTACAGTATTATGAGTTTTCCAACATTACAGTTAAATCTTGAACATTTATTTAGACTTAATTAAATGTTTATTGTATAAAAAGCTTGTTAGTCACCAAAATAACTTTGCTTGAAAAGATATTTAAACATTTAATTAAGCATTTTTCACTTGCTTATGTTATATAATGCTAATAAATGACATAAAAGATGAACTAAACAATTAAGATTCTTAATTATAATCCTAGGAGATCACCTGAAGGTAGATCATTGCTTATAATTAATAACATTAAAGAGACTTATCGATGTAATTAATAAATATGTTTGTATATCCAAAGATAACATACTTACTAGCTTGAATATGATTGACTATCTATCAAAATGTGTATATATATGTCGTTAGCATCATTATGGATTAAGGATATGTGTTTAAGTATCACCTAAAAGTGAACTTAAATATATACATTAAAGTTTATTATTGTCTGAATTTATTAATTGTACTCAAGCATTAATGTGTGAGTTTGTTTTTATTTCTAGTAACTTGTTAGCTATGGGCAATGGCTTGATCAAGTCCAATGGGTTAAACTATGCTGATTGGTCTGAGAAAATCCAATTTCAGTTGGGTATTATGGATAAGGACTTGGCATTAGTTGTGGAGAAGCCTGCAACCATTACTGAGACCAGTACTAAAGCTGAAAGGACATATTTTGAGGTTTGGGAAAAGTCTAATAGGTTAAGTCTAAACTTGATGCGATTGACAATGACTAAAAATGTTAAGCCATCAACGCCTGATACGAATAATGCAAGGGAATTCATGATGAAAATTAAAGAGTACTCATAATCATACACAGCTGACAAGTCTATTATAGGTAGCTTGATGAGTGAATTGATAACTAAAAAGTTTGACTGGTTATAACTTATCCATGATCATGTAACAGTCACGTCAAATATGACTGCAAAGCTGAAATCAGTGGGCATGGATGTGAGTGAATTCTTCATAGTGCAGTTCATTATCAACTCACTTCCTCCTGAATTTGGTTAGTTCAAAGTGAATTACAATACTTTAAAGGAGAAATGAAACTTTTAAGAAATCAAGGTCATGTTGGTGCAAGAGGAAGGGAGATTAAAGAAAATGAAGGAACACTTTATTCACCTTACAATTCCCAAAGAAGCTAGCATCAGAAAGGAAAAGCCAGGAAAGAAGAGCAACAAGAAGAACAAAGCCCCAATGAAGGTTAATGAGGGCTAAATCCACAAAAAGCAATGTTGTTTCTTCTATAAGAAAGCTAGCCATCTCAAGAAAGATTGTCTTATGAGAAAGGCTTGGTTTGAAAAGAAAGGTAAGTATTATGTTTTAGTATGATTTGAATCAAATCTTATTGAGGTGCCCAATAATACATGGTGGTTAGATTCATGTGCAACTACTCATGTATCACATATTATACAGGGATTTCTTTCGATCCAAACCATAAAAGGAACTGAAGAGTTCCTATATATGGGTAGCAGAATGAAGGCATGAATAGAAGGAATAGGGACATACAGATTGATCTTAGACACTTGTTGTAATCTAGATCTTGAAAAGTGTCTTTATGTTCCTGAATGTGTTAGAAATTTAATTTCTGATAGTAAGTTGGACAAGATAGATTTTAATTTCAATGTTGGAAATGATTTTTTTCTTTGTATAAACGACGGTACTATTATGATTCTAGTACATTAATGGATGGTTTATATTGTTTCAACCTTGGTGTAATTATCCTGAATCCGTGTTTCATGTTAAACACAATATTGGTAATAAAAGTAGTGCATATAATGAACACTCTGCTTATTTGTAGCATTGAAGGTTAGGTCATATATCTAGAGAAATGGTGATGAGGTTAGTGAAGAGTGAAATCTTACCTCAATTTTACTAACTGAGATATGTATGTGGATTGCATTAAAGGCAAACAAACTAAACATATATCTAAGAATTCAGTCACAAGAAGCATTGAGTTGCTTGAATTAATACCCACTGATATATGTGGTCCATTTCATGTTCCATCTTGGGGCAGTGAAAAATATTTTATCACAATTATTGATGACTATGCACGTTATTGTTATCTCTAATTACTAGATGAAAAGTCCAATCAACGAATATTTTTGAGGTGTTCATTAATAAGGTATAAAGGCACTTAGATAGAAAAGTGCAAGTTGTAAGGTCTTATATAGGTGGTGAATATTATGGTAAATATGAAGAGAATAGACAGTGTCTAGGACCATTTGCAAAATTTCTTCAAAGTCGAGGCATTTGTGCATAGTATACAATGCCCGATACACCATAACAAAATGGTATAGTTGAAAGGCAGAATCGTACTCTTATAGATATGCTTAAGAGTATGTTAAGTTACACGAATGTACCTTTATCTTCATAGATGTATGCATTAAAGTCAACTACATATCTACTTAATAGGGTTCCTAGTAAAGCAACTCCTATGACACCTTATGAATTGTGGACAAGTAGGAAACCTAGCTTGAGACACCTGTATGTTTGGGGTTGCCCAGCCGAAATAAGGATTTATAATCCTCACGAAAGGAAACTTAATATAAGAATCATTAGTTGTTACTTCATCGGTTATCTAAAAAGTCCAAAGGGTACATAATTTATTATCCTAACCATGGTATAAGAGTAGTTGAGTCTTGTAATGCTAGGTTCATTGAACATGGACAAATCAATAAGAGTGGGGAACCATAAAAGGTGGATATTCAAGAGATTCAGATGGAAAATCCTTCACCCAGTGTCTCTTCTCAAGTTGTTATTCCTCATGTCGTATCATAGTCACGCTACAAATCGGAATAACAAGTTAATGTTCCAAACTCACAAGAAGAGAATATCAATAATGAACCAGTAAATAATATGCAAGCCACAAATGATTAAGTGATACCATAAGAAATAGTATTATTGTTGAGTCCCGTTTCCGAAGCCCAACGATCGCTCCAAAAATCATAACATAAAACATGCTCATAGCACCCTAAAGGGTTACTTCAATTAACCCTCATCATTTCATCTTCATTCTTGTAACACCTTAAAAAAAATTTCCTCTCAATATGCTTAATGGCGTGCCCATACCAAAGCAGTCACCATGTTTAAACTCCTTTCTCCTGTTTGTGAACAGAATTTGGAAATCTTCAAACTCGAAGTTCACTTTAAATTCTTCAAAGAAATCGTAACTCCAAGTCTCTATTTTGTTTTGAAACAAGAATCACTTCAATTGGAGCTCTATAGCTCAAGATATGCTTTAAAATATAAAGTAGGTTCATAGCCCGATTAAGCTCTCCAAACCAACCACTCACTTCCAATTAATCAAACTGTTTGAATTTAACTCCAAAGGCTATAAATTTTTATGGAGATATAGAAAAACATGTTATAAATCTAACGCCTTAAGAATCACCTCAATCGGAGGTCGGACGAGGGAGTTATGGCCAAACGAATCGAACATGCTCGGATCCTGATTCCTATTGAACATACTTTGGCACAAATGACATAACTCTCATTATAGATGTCGGATTGACTTCATTTTTAGACGGTTAGAAAGTAGACATCTAGGGCTAAAACTTTCATGAAGACCAAAAATTCAAATTTTGTCGTTTTCTGGGTCAAATTACACGGACCAAGCGTCTTTACAGACGATACAACTTTACAGACGAATCATCCGTACAAACGATACATCTTCACAGAAGATATGATCTCATCACAGACGATATGACGTCATCATAGACGAAGTGTCTTTATAGACGATACAACTTTACAGACGATACATCTATGCTCTTGAGCATCTCCCCTTATAAGGACCATATCTTTCAACTTCTATGTCCAAAAATTACATACATTATACTGTTGGAAAGCTAAAAGAAAGACCTACAACTTCTAGAAGACACCTTTCTTTAATTTAGCTCAGATCAATCCAGAATTTCCCTCAAATCCAGAACACAAATTTTACATTCATCCATAAAGAGATTATAATCCATGATTAATCATGAACACCAATCACAGAACATACATATATTCAACTTCGTTTTTGTTTTCATTTTACTTCTAAGTTTCACCTTAATTTTTCCCATTCCATAACCTCTCATCTACCAGAAGCACCAAAGCAAAACCTGAATCTATCCACACTTCTCACTTACTACTTTAACCTTGTCTATCATTTCTAATTCAAGAATTTTCTTCATTTGTTCTTTACTCATGACTAATCACCAAAATTTCTCATTTAATACTTCTAATCTTCTAAAAAAGTTAGAGGTCCAACATCAAAACAGGATGAAACAATGCGCATATTCAAGACAATCCAAAAGGGAGTTTTAGGTGGGTGATTTGTTATTATTAAAGCTACAGCCGTACAGACAACTCTCTATAAAGAAGAAACAACCAGAAGTTGTCACCACTTTGCTACGGTTCATACAGGGTAACACAACGCATTGGTAAAGTGGCGTACAAACTAGAGCTACCTACAGAATCATTGATTCATCCGGTGTTTCATGTTTCGTAGTTGAAGAAGGCCACTGTGAAGCATGGAAATACGTCTTCGGCGTTATCAAAATTTATCGGGCCCATTAAACGAACACCAATAGCTGTATAGGAAGATGCATGACTAAAAGAAACAACTACGTAGTAACTCAATGGTTCATTCAATGGTCATAAGGGGACGACACCAACGTAACGTGGGAATATCTCTTTGATCTTTAAAAATGCTTCCTAGAATTGAATTTGATGGACAAGGATGTTAAGGGGAAGGGAATTGTTACAAAGGCAAACGAAGAAGAAAGCAACGACAAAGGAAACTTCTCTAGCCGTTAAAGTTAATTATGAAACGCTGCGTTTTAAGTAATGTCCACCATTGTTAGCATACGGCCTGAACTACAATACCGTATACTAGCTGTAATTAAGTTGTCTTGTAACGAATATATGGACATGTGATAACTAAATGAAGTTTTATTCCTCTTCTCTCTCTTCCCCGTGATTCTATGTATCTTTTCTTCTCTTTTGTATTCTTCTCGAATCAAGTTTATACTCTACATCCAATTTGTGGTTCTTCCAAATTAGTTAATTCTTACAACAAGCTCCTTAAAGATGGAGCTAGTGTATGGGCATCAACTTTGGTAGGAATTTTCTGGAATAAGCGTCTTGCTTTTCCAATGGTGCAAGCCTGGGCAATGGCTAGATAAGGGAAAAAAAAGGTTTCGAGAAAGTCATGCTAAGGGATGAACACTCCCTATTTAAATTCACAACTGAGAGTAATATTAGTGACATTCTGGAACAAGGTCTTTAGCACATAAATGGACAACCGATGTTCATCCAATGTTAGAGGTTAGGAACTGATTTCAATTTAGGTAATATAGAATTTTTTACTTTACGGGTCAATTTCCATAATTCCCTTTGAATTATGGACAATTGAGAACTTAAGTTTCCTAGCTAGCTCACTAGGTAAACCTGTATGTATGGATGCTCAAACCACAAATATGGAATGAATTTTCTTTGCTCAACTCTGAATTGAGGTGAGGAGAGATTATGTCCTTCCTAAGTAGTTGCCAATCATAAAGTTAGGAGAGAATCAAGAGCTTAAAAAATTTGTAATGGCTTTTTCCCATTCCTAGAAACCTAATATAGTGAAGAAAAGTTGGAAACCAAGTGGGAATTTGTTAAAAATAGGGAGTCATAATGAGCTTATGGGGTTCACAACTTTTGAGAACTTAAAGGTATATTCAACATAAGAAATAAGGGAGCAGCTAACAAACCAAAACTCAATAGGGAAGGAATAGATTTTTTATAATTAGAAATTTAAGTTGGATTTAACAAATAATATATTAATTGAGGAGAGGATCACACATAAGATTGGGGAAGCAGTTGTTGTTATTAAATTGGAGAATTTACCTAAAGTTAACATGGAAATGCAGAAGGATGAAATAGCTGAGAATTCAGTTACAGAGAAATCAGATGCAATCATGAGGGATGATCTAATAGTGTGAGAATTTCAATGCAAAGTAGCACTTCTAGATGTCATGGAAACTTCGATTATTAAACCTGGTGAGGTCGGCCTTATGAGGCTTGGCCTAAGAAGGCCCACTAAGAAGGCCCACTCCTGAGCCCAAGCACTAGCGGCCCATGAGTAAGAAGCTGTCTCCCATGCAAGCACGATACGT
>JANZLH020392854.1:0-11224 GCA_026770325.2 Erythroxylum fimbriatum
TGATTGTGATGTTTGATTTGGATATTGAAGTGCTACTTGTATGTGAATGAGATGAAATAAGTGTACATAATATGATTGTTAAATGCTGGACCACGGTCCAATGATAAATGTGTTTTGAATGTGCATTTGCATATAAATGAAAGTGTGATTCTCAACTTTAATGTTGAATGCTGGACTAAGGTCCGATGATATGTGAATGTGAGTGAATGAGATATGCAAATGTAAGTGATGCATTCCATTTTATGAATGCATGAAACATAATGGTAGTTGTGACCTGAAGAGCCACCGAAAAAGAGCTTAAAGCTCAAAGTGTGAAAAAGAGCCTCGAGCTCAAAAGTAATTAAGAGCCTAAGGCTCACTATGTAAAATGAGCCCTATATCTCCTTTGGATAAGGGACATTTAGTAATGAGCCCGGTATCTAATGGATACGGGACAGTTTAGGCACTTGGTCACAACAAAGCAACAAATAAAAAGTGGGTCTTATGTGTACTGCATATGCATAATATGAATGATTAAATTGTATTGAATGTGAAATGTGAAATGATGTAAATGTGAATTATGTGTTATGTGACTGGGTGAGCCATCGATAATGGTCATTCATTGAGTTCGCAAAATTCACCCAAAATTTGCAAATATTTTTCTAGATCAGAAGAATACCCCGTTCGAAAAACGAGAGTATCCATACAGAATATAAGTAAGGGATAGAGGTCGGGATCAGTTCGCGTCTGCATTGTGTTTCTTTATTTTTGTATTGAATTGTATATTCTGCAATATATGTATTCCAAAAGTTTTGTAAAATGTGTATATGATTTAGGTTGTAATGTAAAGACATTATGATTAAAATGTTTTGTTTTTGTGAAAGGGCCTAAATGGCTATTGAAAATTCTATTGATTGTATTGTTATGATTGAAAAAGTTTACGGATAAAGTGGGCCCAAACAGATTATGGATTTCCAAAAAAATGTGTGTATGTTGTTGTTTAAAAAATAAATAAATAAATTTGTACTGAATTTTGACTGATTTAGTGCTCTACCATGCCACCCTCGCGGGACACGATCTTGGATATCCCTCAAGATGTCGGGCATGTGTCTAGCGGGAGTGAGGTGTTACATTAGAAAACTATTTTTAATCTCATCATAAATTATTAGAAAACTTGTTTCTATTACTAAAAGGAAACTACTTGCAAAATTAAATAAAACACTTTTAAATTTAATTAATAAATTCATTTATATTATTTATTTAGAGATTAATTTCTTAATTAATCAGAAAATATTTCTTTAATAATTTAAAAAACTATTTTAAAAATATTTTAAAAGCTCCTTTTCTTAATTAATAAATGAAAACATTTTTTACAATTTCATATCCTTTTTAATAAATCAAGAAACTTATTATTCATAAATAAGGAAACAATCTTTAAATAAATTGAATAATAATTTTCTACACAAATAAAGTCATAAATTTAAATTATCTCAATCAAATTTAAATTAAAGAAACATCTTTCTTGATTACTTATTTATCTCAATCAAATTGAAATAAATTGAGATAAATAAATTTAAATTAAGAAACATCTTTCTTGATTACTTATTTATCTCAATCAATTTGAAATAAATAAATTTAAATTAAGAAACATCTTTCTTAATTACTTAAGAAATTTTTTTCTTAATTTTAAATAGTCTAATTATTTAACTTCAATCTAATTGAAACTAATTAATTCTAATTTTAGAAAGTACTTTTTTAGATTAAATTAAGAATTAATATAATTATTAATCTTAATCATATTTAAAAAAACAATCACTTTAACATTAAAATTAAAATCTCATCTTAATTAATATAATCTTATTATATTAGTTATCTAACATAATCTTATTATGACAGGTAACTCTTTTAAATATGATAATTTATTTAATTTACTAATTCAACT
The DNA here is from genome assembly GCA_026770325.2 of Erythroxylum fimbriatum. Classification (NCBI taxonomy): domain Eukaryota; kingdom Viridiplantae; phylum Streptophyta; class Magnoliopsida; order Malpighiales; family Erythroxylaceae; genus Erythroxylum; species Erythroxylum fimbriatum. The sequence goes on from JANZLH020392854.1 coordinate 1,922, forward strand.
TCTTGAAAATTAAACTAAATCTCAAAATATTCCTAATAAAATACCTTCAAATTTTTTTTGAAATAATTAGAAACACTTTTTAAATTTATTAGGAATGTAAACTAATTTAATAAAAATTAAAATCAAATTATAAAAAAGTGGAGAACTGTCTTACGCATGCAACGCACTCACCAGAAGACTTTTTGTGAGGCTAGTGCATTGCACGCCCCTCGCTCAACCTAGAACGTTGCTCTAAACGCACTTCCCTATGTGCGGGGCGTGCAAAATTAGGTGTTGTGTTGCTAGCGCTACTACCGCCCTCCTTTGTTTCTCTCGCGTGAGACGCTAGCTTCTAAACTACCATGCGCTAGACCATTATTGCCTTGCCACATCGTCTTCTGATGTGGGCAAAAACAGACGGCCTTCACTAATGGCGATTTGCCACTAGTTCTAGCCATCATCATGGCGGATCACCGCTGGTGCCCGACTTACTAGTGGCAATTCGCCACTAGTTTAGTCTCCCACTAACGGTGGTGCAAGCCCCTAGTGATTTTCAAAAGCCCAGCCAGTAAATGCACAAAATTAGAACAAAACAGCCATAATAAATATAAGGGGACAAGCATTCTGATCTTTTTAAGGTAATTGATTTTCAAACTCATGGTAGACGCATAGGCAAAATAAGTGAATTTGCAGAAACAATGACAATGTACGTCGTAAGCTTTCTAGTAAAAGACCAGGCATGTGTATGTTAAATTTTCATAATCAAGAACAAAGCATATGAGTTTTTAATTTAATTAATCTTAATATGTATTCTAATTCAATAACAATTAAGCAAATTTAATCAAATTATAAAATTAAAAGTTTACTATGATACCACTGTTAAAATTAAAAGTTTACTATCCTGACCGTAACAGAATAATTGAGAAACTTTTTCATATTTTGATTTCTCAAAAACTAAGATCACTTTAATTCTATAAAATGATTAACACATAAATTATAATAAATGATGAATCTTAATTCCTATCTTATTATGAAACTTGATCATTTTCTTGTTATATCTCTTGAACCCTTTCCAAAATTGGTCTTTCTCAACTACCGTAGCTGTACAAATGTTCAGCCTCTAACGGTATCTACAGAATAGATTGAGAGAACTTTATAGCTCTTACAGGGAGAGTTAAGCAAGAAGTGCTAGCTCCATTAGAGCTTAAACTTATTTAAAAATAAGTTTTTGACATTTTAGTAATTTAACTGAAATTAAATTCTAACTTTAATTAAAATTACAAATAATTCTACTTAAATACTAATTATGCTCAAATAAAATCGAATATATCATATTGATCCTTATTTATTAAATATCTAATATTTAATCATACAATTTTTCAAACTTTACAATAAAGTCCAACTTTATACAAAGATCTTTGTTGTCTTCAATTCATTCTTTATGTGAGCCTTACTAGATTCCCGAATATGTTGGCAATAGATACAAATTATAATCCAAAATCATATTTTGTATTAGATAAATTAAACTCTCTTAATTTGTCTTTAATTATCTAATTAAATAAGTTATATTTATCAATCAAGATTGACATTTAGTAACACACTATGACAACTCAAATATTTAGGTTAGTAAAAGTGGTTTTGACTAACCTTTTTGTGTATAATTTTTTCGTATAGTTTAATTCTTTCATCCTACAATATTTCGATTAAACATAGAACATGAAATTAATGTTTACTTTATTTTGAGTCTAACATATAAGATCTCTGCCATTAGTTATTAATTCAATTAATGATATTTGTAAACTATGTACAGAATGTCATTCCACTTGCCCAAGGATTTTCTGGATCAATATTAATCGAGAACAATAGAACATTCTACCTAATTACTTTAGGGTGATGAATCATATCTTGACTACTCAACTACCTCTATATAGTTCATACTACATCCAATGACTAATGACTAAACTACTTTGATTAGAATAAGTCATAAGTAGTATCAAAATATAACAATCTCTATACAAGATAACTTTGGAGACCTCAGGTCAAATGATCACTTATACAATCATTACAATGAGAATTTTCAAAAGTCATAAGTAGTTTGAAATATATTTTTCATATTAGGTCAGTTCAGTGAACTTGTTATCTAACAAGTATTCACACATTTATTTAAGTATCTTCACATATACTTTAGTCTATGAGATATTTTTTTTCATAAGAAAAAACATAACGTGTGCTTGTCTTTTACGTTCTATTAATGTTCAGTCTTAATAGAACTATGATTAAGAACAATTTAGAGATGATATATAAATGTAATATGAATGTCATAATTATAATCTCATCATAATTTTATTAGTAATATATAATTATTCCATAGACTTTATCATATACATCTAAGTATGTATAAGATAATGAAGTCTTTAAATAATTGTCACTAAACGACTACAAGAAAATTACAAATTAGCAACAAAAAATTATCGATGGTAAAAATGTCGTAGTCAATTAGCGACGAAAAATTAATTTTCGTCAGTAACATTGTTGGAAAAAATTTTATTTTGTGACGGACAAAATATCTGTCGGTAAAGGTGGAGAAAAATTATTCCAGTAATTTTTTTAGAAATATAGCGATGGAATAGCGATACTCGTTAGTAAATTAGGTGGGAATGCTTGGCCAACAATATTCATCATGGCTAATTATAATTACTCCTTTTAATTTGCCTCCATGAATGTGTATGAATAAGGCATATATGTTATTGACGGTGATTGTGCCAGGCCTACGAATCTAAAACATAAAATTGATGTATTCTTACAACCATTGGTCTCTGAATTGTATCATCTTTGGGAATTTGGTGTTGAGACATATGATGTGTCTCTTAAACAAAATTTTTGTTGAGAGCAACTTTGATGTGGACTATTAGTGATTTCCCTGCATATGCTATGTTGCCTGGATGGAGCACAACAGGAAAATTGGCTTATCCTTACTGTAACAATGATTCTGATGTGTTTTATCTTCCTAATGGGCCCAAAACATCTTGGTTTGACAGCCACAAGAAATTTCTTCCTCCAAATCATCCATATAGACGCAATAAAGAAAATTTTATTAAGAGTAGGATGGTACAAACACCTCCTCCCTCTCACAAAGTTGGTGAGAAGATATTGCAAGAGATTGATGAATTAGGTTGCTAAAAGTTACAGAACTTGAAGCTGAAGAAGTTAATAAAAGCATTAGTAAAAACTTCGGTTGGAGAAAACAAAGTATCTTTTAAGATTTACCATGTTAGAAAAGTTATTTGATACGTCATAATCTAGATGTGATGCATATTGAGAAAAATATTTTTGACAATTTGTTCAACACCATAATGAACATTGAAGGAAGGACAAAGGATAATGCAAAATCACGAGTTGATTTGAAGCTTTTTGTAGAAGGAATGAGTTAGATAAAGATCTTCGCACCAGTAAATATCCAAAAGCATGTTACACTTTGGACAAAAAACAAAAGGAGATTTTATGTGAATGGTTGAAAAGTCTAAAATCTCTCGATGGTTATGTTTTGAACTTGGCAAGGTGTGTGGACGTAAGGAAGTATAAATTATTTGGGATGAAAAGCCATGATTGTCACGTGTTTATGCAAAGATTAATTCTAATTGCATTTCGAGAGTTGCTACTGAATAAGGTTTGGGAAGCTATAACAAAATTAAGTTTGTTTTTTTAAAGTTTAACATCATCTGAAATAAAGTTGGTTGAAATGGAAAAACCAGAAAGGGAAATTCCTTTTATCTTGTGCAAATTAGAAGGGATTTTCTCTTTAAGCTTCTTTGACTGTACAGAACATACATTTAGTACATGAGGCTAAACTTGCTAGTCCGGTTCAATATTGATGGATGTATCTGTTTGAAAGGTAATTATAGTTAATATTTAAATAAAAGTTATAACATATTTTAATCACAGAATTGTAATAACCCTATTTGTAATGTAGATATTTGCATCACTTGAAGAAAAACGTCAAAAACAAGGTTAGAGTTCAAGGTTTGATATGTAATTCTTATTTTGAGTCACATGCGCACACAAGAAAAAGAAAAGTTCATCGTAATGATGATGGGGGAGAAACAGGTGATGTTGATGATAACTTATCCATTTTCACATGTCTAGGACGAACATATGGACGTTTAACAAAAAGAGGTTAACATCAAAAGAAATAGAGGTTGCCCATGGTTACATTTTATTGAATTGTTAAGAGGTTCAACCTTTCGTGCAGTAAGTTTAAGTTGATTTTGAAATAGATTATTTGAGTTTCCAAAGTTACTGTTGTTCATAACTAAAATACATAATAATTTTTTTAGATTATACGAGCAATGGTTATGTGAGCTAATGCCCGAAACAACACAAGATGATATCAATAAAGAAGTTGAAAAACACTTTCCTTGATAGTTCGAGAAATATGTAATTTTCACTTGTAATAATTGAAATGATTGAATTATCATATCAAAATGATTAGATGACATTATACCATCTAATATGATAAATTGTTTTTTATGTAGGCCTCAGAAAATCCAATAGAGAACAAGTGCATATGTGATCTTGCGAAAAGAACTTTGCAAACTGTTAAATTGTATCCGTTGTATTTTGTTAATGGATGCAAATTTCATATAGAATATCATGGTTGTAACATCCCATTACCCAAGATAAGACTTTAATGATGAATATGAGAATTTACTAAGAAACTAGAAAATGCATATCTTGTTTAAGTTAAATATGACATGCACATTTTTGCACATTAATATGACTGTACATGCATTTATGACATTTTTCAGGTATAATTGAGTTATTAATGCGATTAAAGTTGATTGGGCAATTTTAGAAATTCGGAGTATTTTTAGACTAAGAAAAATATTGAAATATGGACCAATTATAGTGAGACACGTAGACTGATCATTTAGTGACAAATGGCATACATGCAAAGGTGACATGTGGCAGTATGGAACAGTGACACATGTAGGACATGCAATATAGCCACGTAGTGTATGGATTTCGGTGTAGCTCATTCCTCTGTTGTTTGGACTTCACCGAAACCCATTGAACCATCATCATCGAAATACTGGTTTTACTTTTACATCAGTGTTATCCTTTGCATGCAAATATTTCAACCCAACTGGTGTTTGTTTCTGCCTATTCTTGTTGTTTTCTTTCCCCATCCACCGAAACCCAACTCTTCACTCTCACTGTTGGGAATTCAACTAACTCACGTAAGTTGAGTTTTAAGCTTTATAGTTTTGTAAATAGTATCTTGATGATATTTGAATTAGACTGCTAAAATGGAAATGATACAGAAGTTTATGAAAATCAATGAATTTACATACTCTGTTCTGGTTATATGGTTATATTATTCATGCATGTATATGTGAAGTGTTTAGAGGGATGAGTTTAATGATATGAAATTAAGATTTGGTGAAGTCGTGGTATAGAGTTGCTAAATGATAAGTTGTTGATTAAATGAAAGAGTAGAAAAGTGATAAGTAATGCATCAAATGAAAGTACAAAGAGAAACTAAATGCAAAAAATTGAAATTTGCATGCATGAGAATCGGATTTTGATGGTTAAGTGGGAATCTTGGATTTTTGGAATTTTGTGTGTATTGGTGGGCTAAAACTGATTTAGAAGAATTATGTGAAAGTTATTTGAGTTAATTGATGTGAGAATTAACTTTTAGAAAATTTACAGTAGAGAGAGGAAGAATAGTTGGAGTTCGGATTTGTGATTTTTAAAGTGTAAACTTGAGTCTGAATTGTGTAGAGATTGTATTTCGAGTTAGAAATATGGAATAGATGAATTAGGACTGAGTTATGCTGGAAAATAAGGAAAATGGAAGGAGAAGAAGAAAGGAATTCGGTGGAGAAGAAGAGAGAAAAGTATGACGGTGATTTCTCTAAAACAGCAAAGTCGCTATCGTGCTTTTGCACGACGGCGACTTCGCAGGATCAATGAAAATTGCACGATCGCGACTTTCAAATAATTTCTCTGAAGATATTGTTTCTGAACATTCTTCAATATTTTTATTATAACTTCTTCATCCGATATCCAAATGGCTTGGTTCTCGAACAAATAGCTTCATAAAACATTGATCTACATCTCCGCCAAAAATCATAGCTTTCTGAAATGGATTGATTGATGAATTTAAGATGGAAATGTGACTGTGCTGAAGTATGGTAACTGAGATGATTTTTACTAAACATACTTCGGTAATTAGACCATATCTTGATCTGTGGACCTCAGAATGAGATGATTATTAATTATGATTACACTAGAAACATAAGCCTACAAGTTGTATAAAGAGATTAAACTCTAATTCGGCATCTAAGAATTTCATATTCTGATTGGAAGTTGAGATAAGAATTTTGCTTAAGCTTTATAATAGTACAAGTAAATTAAGTATAAATTTCAGTATACTAAACCAAATTGAATGAACTTGGTATCATTGGAAACTTAAGACATTGGAGTACAACTTTCTAGCAGAAAGTGTTGCCTAATTTTGTCATTTACCTTATCGGATTAATTATGCAAAGTTTACTAGTAAGTATGTTAGAAAAATCTGAAATAATCAATTGGGTTGTACAATTAGTTGCACATTGTTTACAATTAGTTACACATTGTTTTATTAAGGTCAAAATTATAAGTACAAATGATATTAATGAGGGCTTTGATATCTGATCGATTTGATGATGAGAATCACAATAAGATACTCGGAATTGTCATTAAACATGTGCATATTTTATATAAGTACATGTGCATAAAAGAATATTTATACATTTGTGCAAAAGTGTGATATTCGTAAATGTGTTTTGTATGATATAGAGGAGCTCATTGGACATCAGTCAGACATTGCGGGTCCATCCAGGCAATAGCATTTTGGAATGTATTGTGAGTCAACCTAGGTGATTTTCCTAGGATTGATTTGATTTGTTTGACTTCCAATTATTAAACTGTTTGTGATTTGTTTATAAATTCAGGACTTTAATTGTCTGAGGAGATTGATATTCGGGTATGTATTGGAAGTGTTTTATATGCCTCTACTTGTATATGAATGAGAATGACTAATTGAATTTGATATGTACTTATTGTGTTCTGAATTCCGGACTTAAGGTCTGAGGAGTTTAATATTCGGGAATGTATTGGAAGTGCTCTAATTATTTTGAAATTCTAAATGCTGTGTGAATTCTCAACGAAAGAAATAAAAATTTTGTAATAAATTTTGACTGAATAACTGTTCTAGCATACCACCCTTGCGGGATACGTACTCGGATATCACTATGGATGTGTCTTGCGAGTTGGGGTGCTACAGCAAAAGTAAGGAAGACAGGTTGGCAAATTTGCAACAAGTGGAGGCTTTAGCGGTGAGGAGAGGAAGATCAATGGATCGTGGCCTAAGTGGGAGTCATAGTCATGGTAGATCAAAATCCAAGAGTAAGAAGAATTTCAAGTGCTACAATTGTGGCAAGAAAGGGTGCCTGAAGAAGAATTGTTGGAATCTGAATAAAAAGATTATATTCCTCAAGGAAATGCGACAAATACTTCAGATGATGGGGTGCAATAGTCTGTGAAGCAGCAACGACTATTGGAGGTAAGAGAAGATTTGTTGATGTATGGCTTCTCGATTCAGCAGCTACTTTCATATGACCTCTCGAAGAGAATGGTTCCATCAGTATGAATCTATCTGTGTGGAATCTGTGTATAGCTGTAATGATCAAGCTTTGAAGATTGTTGGTATAGGCACCATCAAGTTAAAGATGTATGATGGGACAACTCAGACTATTGAAAAAGTGCGACATATGGAGGGCCTAAAAAAGAATTTGTTATCTGTAGGACAACTGGATGATCTCGGTTTCAGATTTGATATTCAAAACAAGATCATGAAAGTGATTAAAAGAGCGCTAGTATTTATGAAAGCAGAGAAGATTGTTGCAAATCTGTACATGTTGAAAGGAGTAACTTTGCAAGAAAGAGAGGCATCCGTTGCGGTGACTAGTTCAGATGATAAATATGCAATGACGTGGCATAAAAAGCTTGGACATATGTCAGAACAAGGAATTAAGATACTTGCAGAAAAGAATCTACTTCCAGGTCTCACAAAGGTATCACTACGCTTCTATGAGCATTGCATTGTGAGTAAGCAACATCGATTGAAGTTCATCACATCAAAGTTTAGAAGCAAAGAAATTCTAGAATTGATTCACTCTGATGTATGGCAAGCACCAGTTACATCTCTAGGAGGAGCAAATTTCTGTATATCATTCATTGATGATCATTCGAGGAGATGTTGGGTGTTTCCTATCAAGAGGAAGGCAGATGTGTTTCTAACTTTCAAATTTTACAAAGTCGACTCGAATTTAGTAAGAAGATTAAGTGTTTTCACTCAGATAATAGAGGCGAATATATTGGAAAAGAATTTGATGAATTCTGCAAGAAAGAACGCATCAAAAGGCAATTCACGACGGCATACACTCCTCAACAAAATGGAGTAGTAGAGTAGATGAATGGAACTCTGTTGGAAAGAATAAGAGCGATGTTGAGAACTGCAAGCTTAGATAAGAAATTCTAGGCAGAAGCAGTCAATACCGCCTATTATGTGGTGAATCAAGCTCCATCAACTGCAATTGAGTTGAAGACACCGATGGAGATGTGGACTGGTAAATTAGTGGATTATTCCAACCTTCATATATTTGGAAGTTCGGCCTATGTGATGTTCAATGCCCAAGAAGCTACAAAGTTGGATCCAAAATCTAGAAGATGTATTTTCTTAGGATATGCTGAAGGTGTGAAGGGGTATCGTTTGTGGGATCCCACTGCCCACAAGATTGTTATCAGCAGGAATGTTATCTTTATAGAAGATAAGGATCAAGAGCAAGCAGAAAATGTTGGCACTGTACAAGAAAATCCAGAAACTACAACAGTACAAGTGGATAGAGAAGTTGATCAACATGATTCTTCTAAAGCTACACCAGAGTATGAAGAACAAGAACCAGTTGAATATGATGTTCCAGATACTCAGAGACTAACTAGCATGAGAAGAGCACCAAGCTGGCACTCAGATTATATTATAGAAAGCAATATTGCATATTGTCTTTTAACTGAGGATAGAGAGCCATCAACTCTTCACGAAGCAATGACTAGTTCAGATGTATCTCAGTGGATGACAGCAATGCAGGAAGAAATTGAAGCTCTGCATAAGAATAAGACATGGGAGATGGTATCACTACCGCAAGGAAGAAAGCCTATTGGCAATAAATGGGTTTACAAGATCAAGCGGAGTGGTGATGATCAAGTAGAGCGATATCG
>JANZLH020392928.1:0-11219 GCA_026770325.2 Erythroxylum fimbriatum
TTTTGACGTCTTTTAGCATTTTTATCCATATTTAAATACCTGAGCGGTCGACATAATATGAACATGTTTGATCTATCTATTGATAATGTTTGATAATAACATTTGTTAACTATATATACACAGACACCCATATATATATATGGAATATAATTGAATATATATTATAAATCATGTAAGAGGAAAAAATGTAATAAGTACACAGCGGATGAAAATGGCCAGTTAAATATTTTCAAAAGTATCTAACAAACTATATGTCAAACAAACATAATTATTAAGCATTTAAATAACTATATCATAATATTAAACAATATATTCAGTTAACATAATTGTGCATACCTTAGTAGTCGAAGAGTCCAGTAAAGAATATGCAGCGGACCTTTAAAAAATTGGAGTATAAAAATGAGATGAAGCAATGAAACCCAAAGTGATACGCAAGCACACGTCAAACTTAAAAAAGTAATCATTGAATAACGTTTGAATTTGGTAGTTTCTTATTATAGTTCAAACAACTGTATTTATTGCTTGTGTAGTTCAGGTGAAATGCTGAACAAAGGAAATTAGGTCATACTCCGTAAACAAAATTGGCAAAAATGTAATAAGCAGAAGGTCAACAAACCATTTTATTGAAATGATAAATTTTTAAAATTTAAACAAAAAAGTGATGGACAAAAGAATGGCTCACTATTATGAACGCTTGTTCTTTGTTTCTTGCAATAGAAGATGCAACTTTGAGAGTTTTTGTCTTTTTGGAACGGAGAATTTGGTCTATTCAGGTTAAACAACAAGAAGGGAAAAGAAGAGGGCAGTTGAGAGAAGTAAAGTTTGACGAGAGATTGTTTCAGCGGTTACGAGAGATGTGATTTCAGTGTTAAGTCACAGGAGACAAAGTCAAAGGTTAAATATAAAGGTATCAGTGGAGGGCGTGTTAATTTCGGCATAAGTTACTTTAATCAGCAAGAAATGGCTGCAGCATCATTTGGCCTGTATTAAATGATGGCCGCTACGGGGGTGCAAAAAAAGACAAGTAATCATAGTAATTTCTGAATTTGCAGAGAAGAGGAAGACACATAAATATTGGGTTTTGTGTTGGGTGTTAAACGATGACTGCTGCATTAAATGCGCGTGCACAAAAAGGTAAGCAATCATAGTAATTTCTAAATGTAGAGAGAACAGAAAGACAAGTAAATATTGGGTTGCATTAAATGATGGCTGTTGCATTAAACAGGGGCGCCGAAAAAGCCAAGCAATGGTAGTAATTTCTGAATGTGCACAGAAGTGAAAATTATTATATAAGCTTAACCTGTGAGGAGTAGCAGTATCGTGATTAGAAACGAGGAAAAGTTTCGCGTTTTACAAATTACAGGGTAAGTATGCTTACAATTCTAATTAGAAATTAAAACGCAAAACTTGATTACTACCTCTAAGCCGAAGATGTTTCTTCGCAGTAATTTTACCTTTGCCACAACGAAACACGAAAGATTTAGTATCGTACTTATTTAAATCCTGAATAATTATTTTTATTAGACATATAGTTTGTTACATATTTTTTCAAATAATTTGGTTACCTTTTTTCATCCGTTATGTCCTTCCTACATTTTCCCCTTGATTTTTTTGTATATCAAAATGTTACCCCTTCAATTATATTCCATATATATATATATATATATATATATCTGCGTGAATACATATGTGTATGTGTGTGTGTGTATTTAATAAATGTTTTTATTATCGTCTTAAAACTTCTCCTTACCTCTATCGTCTTAAAACTTCGTCTCATTTTTATCGTTTTAAAATTTCGTCTTAGTTTTATAGTGAAATTTTTATCTCGTCAAAACTTTGTCTTACTTCTATCGTCTGAAAACTTCAGATGAATTCTATCGTCTGAAAACTTCGGATGACTGTTATAGTTTTAAATTAAAGAAACATGATAATTATTATGAAAAAAATTACACGAAAAAACTTTGGCGTTTTACAAATTAGACGGTAACTATGCTTACAATTCTAATTACAAATCAACGCGAACTGATTCAATAGAAGTCCATCACGCTGAACTTGATTACCACCTCTAAGATTGTTGCATCGACTCCCACCAGCTACCACATCGAATCCACCAAAGAAGCTCATGAACTCCTCCAGCCGCTCAGCATACAGTTCCTGATGGTCGTTCGTTTCCGAGTGGTATCCTGACAATTCTAATTACGAATCAATGCAAACTGATTAACCATCCGGTGCTGACGGTGTAGTAGACTTATCATTATAGGAAAATTGGCGACCAACAGATGATGAAATCGGAGTCTTTGGCGATGGCGTAAGTCGAATTTTCCTTGACGACTTATTGGTCGGCCAGTGCAACAATCTTACAGGTAGCAATCGAGCACAGCGCTCTCTTCCCGCTTCATCTCATTTTTGATTCTCTGCTTCGTCTTACTTTTGCAAACGTCAATTTAAAATGAATTGAGAGATCCTTATCAGAAGAAACCACTCGGAAATGAACCGCCGTCCCCTTTATGTCATTTCCAAGGCCCATTAAATTTCATTTATAAATTACGTTATCCTTCTTGCAGTAAACGAAATCGAGAGAGGTGCGATCTTACATCTTCCTCTTCTCTAGACATGCAAACTTTTTTTTAACGTTTCTCTATATGTGTGTGCGTGTGTGTGTATTTAATAAATGTTATTATTATCGTCTTAAAACTTCGTCGCACTTTTAACGTCTTAAAACTTCGTCTTAGTTTGATAGTGAAAATTTTATCGTCTCAAAACTTTGTCTTACCTCTATCGTCTCAAAACTTGGGACGACTTCTAGCGTCTGAAAACTTCGCATGATCGTTATCATCTTAAAACTTTGTTTTACTATATTAAGATCATAACTCAACATTTTCCAGATCACTACCAATCTTGTTTCCATAACCATTAAAGAAACATGATAAATATATAAAAAAAATTAACACGGAAAAACTTTCGCGTTTTACAAATTCCAAATTTCTTCCTCTTCTCTAGACATGTAAGCTTTGTTTTTAACGTTTCTCTATATGTGTTTGCGTGTGTGTGCATTTAATAAATGTCATTATTATCATCTAAAAACGTCGTCTCACTTTTAACGTCTTAAAACTTCGCCTTAGTTTGATAGCGAAAATTTGATCGTCTCAAAACTTTGTTTTACCTCTATCGTCTTAAAACTTCGGATGACTTCTAGCATCTCAAAACTTCGCATGACCGTTATCGTCTTAAAAGATTGTTTTACTGTATTAAGATCATAACTCAACATTTTTCAGATCACTACCAATCTTGTTTCCATTACCATTAAAGAAACATGATAATTAAAAAAAAATTACACGGAAAAACTTTCGCGTTTTACAAGTTCCAAATCTCTTCCTCTTCTTTAGACATGTAATTTTTTTTTTAACGTTTCTCTATATGTGTGTGTGTGTGTGTGTGTGTGTGTATTTAATAAATGTCATTATTATCGTCTCAAAACTTCGTCTCACTTTTAACGACTTAAAATTTCGTCTTAGTTTCATAGGAAAAATTTTATCGTCTCAAAACTTTGTCTTACCTCTATCGTTTAAAAACTTCGGATGACTTTTAGCGTCTCCAAACTTTGCACGACCGTCATTGTCTTAAAACTTTGTTTTACTGTATTAACATCATAACTCAACATATTCCAGATCACCACCAATCTTGTTTCCATTACCATTAAACAAACATGATAATTATTTTAAAAAACATTAAACAGGAAAACTTTCGTGTCTTACAAATTCCAAATCTCTCTCTCTCTTCTGTAGAAATGGAAACTTTTTTTTAACGTTTCTCTAGCAAAATCACTGCCGTTTGACTGTAAAACTTTAAAGAGCGGGATATATAAATAAAAATGGAAAGCGTGGTCGTCCATCCAACTCGTCCTTAGTATATATACTTAATAATAATAATAAGCAGGGGATGATCGCGATTTTTATCGCCAGTGATTATAACTGCAGCGAATAACTATTTGATTGAAGTTAGAGGAGAAAGGCTCTAGCAGGTCAGATATATAGCTGTCTACTAAAAGACTATGTTATATTAAGCTAGTTATCATTTCGATTAAACTCTGCTTAACTATTTTAACATTTCAATTAAATGAACTATTAAATGGAAACCTATGTTATATTAAGCTATGGTTTAATATTCTATTTCTTTCTTCTCTATTTTTGCGTCTGCTTTCTTCCGTCTTCTTTTGCTTTGACTTTCGTCCGTCATGTTTTACTTTGACTTTCTTCCGTCTGATTTTTGCGTCTACTTTTTTTTGTCTGCTTTTTCCTTCTGCTTTCTACTTTGCTTTCTGTCTGCTTTTCTTTTTAGCTTCGGCTAATTTTAGAACGTAATGACAATTGAACTTTTGTTACCACGAACAAAAATCAGAGGAAGTAGTGGAAGGGAAAATAAAAGGAAGCAGTGAAAGTGATAGTAAAGTGGAAACTAAGACTAAGGGTTTATAAGAGACGAAGGGAAAGCTAAACGGCAAGTAAGACGAGGCGGTTGAATGTATAAAACTGTTTCTTATATTAAGATAATTAGATGCGTCTATTAAATGACGGGCAGCCTATGTTACATTAAGCTAGTTATCGTTTCCATTAAACTCTGCTTAACTATTTTACATTTCAATAAAATGATGAATGAATCCGGCAGATTATAATAACTATTAAATGGAAACCTATGTTATATTAAGCTATGGTTTAATATTCTATTTCTTTCTTCCGTATTTTTGCGTCTGCTTTCTTCTGTCTTCTTTTGCTTTGACTTTCCTGCGTCAAGTTTTGCTTTGACTTTCTTTCCTCTGATTTTTCCGTCTGCTTATTTTCGACTTCTTTTTCCGTTTGCTTTCTACTTAGCTTTGCTTCCGATTGTTTTTCAATTTAGTTTCCGTCTGCTTTTCTTATTTGCTTCTGTCTGCTTTTCTTTGCGTCTGCTTTCTTTCGTCTATTTTTTTCTGTCTCCTTTTTCTATTTGCCTCCCGTCTGATTTGGTTCCGTCAGCTTTTCTTTTTAATTTTCATCTACTTTTCTTGTTAGCTTCGGCAACATTTACAACGCAATGACAATTGAACTTTTGTTACCACGAACAAAAATCACAGGAAGTAATGGAAGGGAAAATAAAAGGAAGCAGTGAAAGTGAAAGTAAAGTGGAATAAAAGTCATCATTTCGATTAAACTCTGCTAAACTATTTTTACATTTCAATTAAATGAACTATTAAATGGAGACCTATGTTATATTAAGCTATGGTTTAATATTCTATTTCTGTCTTCTGTATTTTTGCGTCTGCTTTTTGCGTCTGCTTTCTAGAGACAAACGTAAGACGATGGGGAAAGTAAGATGAAGTGGAAACTAAGACGATAATGACAAACTGGTTCCGTCTCATTTTTTGTTCCCGCCTTCCCTCGAATTCCTGCTTGTGTTTCCGTCCAAACTTTACTTGTTCATTCCATTTGATACGTTTCTGCTTTCGTCTCATTTTCTTGTTCCATTATTTTAATACATTTACTTGACATGTACAAATAGCGCACAGGCAAAAGCAAGACGAAGCAAAGGCTAAGAAAAAAGTTAGACGATAAAAGTTAGGACGAATCAAAGCAGAACGAACCACCGGTATGAAAGTAAAAGGATAAAAAATTAAGACGGAAGCGCAAGTGTGAGAAAGACAAAAGTAACACGAAAGGAAAGCCTAAAAGCGTAAGAAAACGTTTCTTTTATTAAGATAATTCTTAAAAGTAAAACGAAGTACACAAATCTTCAACATAACCTTCAATATCGCCTTTCATTTCTGCGCGATAAATCAGAATTGCATCATGGCATCGCTTGATCAACGCATTTGTCCAAATGTTTAATAAAACCGTAGGGCATCTGTACACACTAAAACCTGTACACACTACCCAGTCCGTACATTTCATATGACTGTCAGGAGACTCTCCAAATCTCATCCCCAGTTCCTCCAAGTCCTCTCTTTTTCTTTTCAAAGAAAGGTGTTGTCTCATCCCGACAAACGTGCCGGAGAGAAACTACAACACCTGCAGAAAAACAAAAGCAAAAAGAGAACTTAACCACACAAAGACAAAAAGGACAAAATTAAGAAAAAAGCCAAACTTACCAAACCCCAAAGAGGAACTCGGTACCACAGCCGTCGGAGAGAAACTACAACACCTGCACAGAAACAAAAGAAAAGGAAAACTTATCACAGCTGCAGAGTAGAGAAACAGAAGGAAAAAAGGAAAACTTACCAAAGTACAAAGAGAAAGAAGAAAAGGAAAAAGGAAAACTTATCACAGCTGTAGAGCAGAGAAGCAAAAGGAAAAAAGGAAACCGAGAACTTAACACAAAAAAGGAAAAAAGAAGTCATTACCAAAGCCGAAACAGAAACACCTGCCGGAGAGAAACTACAACACCTGCAGAGAAACAACAGAAAAAACGACGACTTAACAACACAAGAAGAAGGAAAAAAGAAGAAGGAAAACTTATCTGAAAAACCAAAACTTACGAAAACGTCTCTGTGAACTTTCAGAGAGGGGGAGGGCGACAATGTCACCGTTGGATTAAATAGGCGGTTGGGATGGATTGCATGGTCGTCCATCCCAACTCGTCCTTAGTATATATACTTAAATACTTAATACTTAACGAAACTCCAACACCTGCAAAAAAAGAAAAGAAAAAACCGAGACCTTAAGAACACAATGACAAAAAGGTCAAAAGCTGCAGAGAAACAGAAGAAAAAATGAAAACTTACCAAAGTAGCAAGAGTAACACCTGCCGGAGAGAAACTACAAGACCTGCAGAGAAAAAAAAGGGGAAAAATAAAGGAAAAATGAAAAGGACAACTTATCACCTATAGAGAAAAAGAAAGGGGAAAAATTAAGGAAAAACGGAAAAGGACAACTTATCACAGCTATAGAGAAACAAAAGCAAAAACGAAAACTTACGAAAGCCGAACTGTGTTGAACACATCCAGCGCCGAGAGAGAAAACTTTGCAAATAGAGAGAAAACTTTGCACAACTGCTCGATGCATGGAGAGTAATAAAGAAAGCTTTAAGGCACAACATTCAATGACTAGATAAAATGGAGTGGCACAACATTCAATGAAACATATAAGCCGTGAGATGGGTGGCACAATATTCTATGAACGATATAAGACGTCAGATTAAATAGGCACGCAGAAGAGGGCGGCTAGGATGGATTGCGTGGAGGGAGGGAGAACCGTTGGATTAAATAGACGGTTGGGATGGATTACGTGGAGGGAGGGAGAATGTAACCTTTGGATTAAATGGACGGTTGGGATGGATTGCGTGGTCGTCCATCCCAACTCGTCCTTAGTATATCTACTTAATAACCTGCCCACCGTAGCTCTATTGCTAAAAGTATGGACCAAATAAAGATGCTTCTTTAAAAGTTAAGCATGAAGATGCTTGGTAGCTTTTTTAGTGGGAGAGTCCCAATTTTTCTTTTAATGGATAAGATGGCCCACTGTCACTTAGTCTGTTATAGATAAGAAAAATAATCGTCGTATAAAGTTTTAAAATTTTAAAATTTTGTTAAATCTATGATAATGCATACATGCATCATGATTATCATAGATTTTATACAAAGATCTAATATTATTCACTAGTATGCTCATGTTATAATTTATATTTTCAGGCATAATCAACCACAAAATGAATCCACTTACTCTGCTCTTGACAAGTAACAAATTGGAGAACGGAGACAATTTTAATGAATGGAGACGTAACCTTGACATTATTCTTCAATATGAACGTATTTCATGTGTATTAACTGAAAATAAGCCTACACCTCCGAGTGAAGATTCAACTCTTGAGCAAGTCCAACAACATAAGCTTTGATAGAATGTTGACAAGACTACTAAGTATTATATTCTGGATTTTGTCAGCGACATGTTGCAAAAGCAAATAGCTTGTATGAAAACTACTAATGCAATGGTTTATCACCTACATGAGATATTTGGTGTGAGGACCAGGTCTGCAAGAGTGAAAGCTATCCAAATCTTTTATAATCTCAAACAGAAACCTAGTGAACCGGTGTGGGATTTCATGATGAAGGTAATCTCTGTGGTCACTAAGGCTGAGATGCTTGAAGTGAATCACACGTTAAAACAATACTTAATAATAATATGTAGATGCACAAGAGGGGACGGGGTTGAATTGTGAACCCTTTTTCGATAAGCCCCTTTGTAAACAAATTTATTAAAAGAAACTTGTTCTTTTCACAAGAACTACTGAAAATCACAGTTGTAAAATATTTTCGAAAACTTGTGTAAAACTATTAAGATCGAAATTTAAAGAGAGATTGAGAGTTGAGGGTTGAGAGATTTCGACACAATAATTTTTATACTGGTTCACCCCAAACCGTGGGCTACGTCCAGCCCTCAGATATCTTTATGAGATTTCACTATCTCTGAAAATGTTACAAGTATTTTTTGTTTCCGAGCCTCTTCAGGTCTCTTACAACCAGTATTCTTTCACACCTAGGCTCTTCAGGCTATCTGCTCTACTTTCAAATGAAAGAGTGCTTGAGCTTTGTTACAGTAAAGAATTAGCTCTAGATGTTTCGCACAATAATCTCTCTCTAAGCTTGTTAACTTTGATAACTTGTCTAACTCGTGTAACTCTTGCAATCTCCATCTCTGACTTGTATATATAGTCTTCGTCTTCAACTGCTTCTTGAAAACTGCTTCTTGATTCTTCAAAGAAACGGTTATTCAGTTTAGTTCTGTAACTAACCTAAACTGAAGCATTTACGATTCTTCCGTCTGCTTTCTATAGTTTGTCTTTTGTATCTGCTTTCTATCGTCTGTCTTTTACGTCTGTTTTCTATCGTCTATCTTTTGCGTCTGCTTTCTTTGCGTCTGTTTTCTATCGTCTGTCTTTTGCGTCTGCTTTCTATCGTCTATCTTTTTATCGTCTGCTTTTCATTTTAGCTTCACTATTTGTCTTTCATCAAAATCATTTAGTGAAGTTATTCTGACTTAACAATTTCCCCCTTTTTGATGATAATAAATACTCACATTAGTAAAATGAAAAGGACATATACAAAATATAAGCTTTCAAAAAATACAACGATAAGAACTTCAGAACACTATCTTCAATCTTGTGATCTGCTCTTAATTTATCTCCCCCTATCTTTTCTGTTTCTTCTGTTTTTCCTCTTCTCCCCCTATTTGTTATCAAAAAATCTTACGACCGTAGATGCTTCAATACTTCTGTCATCATTTCCGTCAATCCCTTGACTTCTCTGCCTAGTTGAATGATTTTAGCTTGCAAGTCAAAATGTGAAGTCAGTCGATTATCTTCCCTCTGTGGTTCGTCTTCAAATGCAATTGTTGTTGAATACGCATCCGAAGAAGGAACACAGGTTTCAACAATTTCTAAGGTAGGAGGTTGCACAGATAGGTGGGGCTCAGGGAGATCCAAATCATCAGGAACTGGTAGTCGTCGTGATGGTCTTCCAAGCAGGGGTAGAATTTCTTCAATTGAAGATATCTTCCATAATGGCCTTCGATGCAGTATTGCTTTTACAATGGCCTCAGTTATGCACGTCATATCTCCAATTCTTATTGTTTTGAACTATCCCTTCATAAGTTCTCCCCCCACTGGACCAAGTTCATTTATCGTTAATTTACTACCACTCGTCCCTGGGTCTTCTGAAATGTGATGAGAAATAGCCATTCCCGTCACCTTCTTCTCTACATAGCACGCCTCATTAATTAATCGCACTTCCTCCGCAATTTGATCTGCTGACAGATCATCTAATACCCCCTCTGGGTATAGCTTCTGCTTTCCCTTGTCAACATTGCGTACAATGTGGCACCTTGGTTAGATATCAGGCACAACCTTTATCACAGTATTCTCTGTGATTGGGAAAATAGTGTGCGGTTGGTTCGTCATCTGTGTTGGGTATGGTTTCTTTCCTATCATTTTCAAATGCTCATAGAAGCTCTTCTCGTCTTCACTCAACAAATGCGTTGTGCAGCTATTCACAGGAATAGGTTGGAAATGTACCTTCACTTCTTTTCTCGGTATTTCCTTGATGATTATCGACGTACTCTTCTTCTTTACAGGATAAACCACCTCTGTCACTCTGATTTGTAAGTCTTCTTTCCTCAGAGGCTGCGATGAGTTCACCTGTACTAGACAGAGTTTTGCTGGATTCTCCTCTTGAGCAGCAGTAAAAGTTTCCTTCAGACTGTCTTTTTCAATAGTGGGAATACTCTTCTTCTGACTGATCTTCTCCTTCTTTCCAGTTTCAATCAGTCGTGGAGTCTTCTTAGGTTGTGGTTTCTGCTTCTCATACTCCAATTTCCTCTTACTATCAACCTCTTTAGCTTGTTTGGTCGTATCTTCTTTAAATATTGAAACTAGAGATCTCATAGACTGAGATTCTCTTGACTCAGTATCTTCTGTTCGGATTAGTTCTCTGGACTTCTTCTCCTCCAGTTGTCTCAGGGTTCAAACTCTGGGTGATCTCCTCGCTTGCTTCGGAATCTCACTCAGAAGTGTTTCCCCTTTTCTCTTTAGAGCACCTTCGTCTATAACCTGTACTCTGCTAGTTTCTTTTTTAGAAATCATCTTTTTTAGAAATCATCTTTTCTTTGTCAGATTCCTCATATGACTTCTTTGTCGTAGTTATGGGCTTTGTCTCCTTAGATTGAGACTTAGAACTCTTTATGGGAGTCTTCTTCTCAGTACGCTCCCCCTCAGTTCTTGCTCTAGTTTGAGAATATGTTTCTCCTTTCTCCAGATACTTCAAGCCCATCTTCCCGACAGTTGCTGAGTTAATAGAACTCTTGACATGGTATACAACTCTGTTTCCTTTGTCAAGATGGATTCCAGATTCTCTGAAAATTCTAGTCATCAATATAGCGTATGGGTAACAGTTTGTTTCCTTCATCGCCTTGACCATATACTGAAAAATCAGAAAAGGTAGGTCTACCAGTTGGCGATTCAGTAAGTAGAACAGGCACTGTTCATCCAAATTCGTCACCAAGTGCCTTGATCCAGCTCTAGGTAAAATGCAATTAAACAAAATTGCTTGTAAGACCCTAGCATTTGGCACCAGATTTGAGGTCTTCCTCTCCGTTGGGTCATTTTCTCTGTATAGCTGTCGACTGATTTCTTCTTCCTTCACCTTGGCTAATATGTTTATAACTATCGATAACGAGCCACACAATAAAGCATATATA